>VZTV01033803.1:0-15633 GCA_013400875.1 Anhinga rufa | reverse complement strand
GGCAGAGACAAGGTGTGATGGACTGACCGCAACCCCCATTCCCCGTACCCCTGCGCTGCTGGCGGGGGGGTGGTAGAGAAATCAGGAGTGATGTTGAGCCCAGGAAGAAGGGAGGGGTGGGGGGAAGGCATTTTAAGATTTGGTTTAATTTCTTATTATCCTACTCTGATTTGATTGGTAATAAATTAAGCTAATTTCTCCAAGTCAAGTCTGTTTTGCCCAGGATGGTAATTGCTGAGTGATCTCCCTGTCCTTATCTCGACCCATGAGCCTTTTGCTGTATTTTCTCTCCCCTGTCCAGCTGAGGAGGGGGGTGATGGAGCAGCTTTGGTGGGCACCTGATGTCCCACCAGGGTCAACCCACCACACCTGGAAACATTCCAGGTCAGGTTGGACGGGGCTCTGAGCAACCTGGTCTAGTTGGGGATGTCCCTGCTCACTGCAGGGGGTTGGACTGGATGGCCTCTAAAGGTCCCTTCTGACCCAATCCATTTGATAATTAATTTGGCTCACTTGGATCATATCTGTCTAATTATAAATCAATATGGCAGATTAAAGGGAACAGAAAAAGGATAGCTGTTACTAATGTACCTCCCACAAGTCCTTTTCATTTTAAGTTTGTTTGTTTGTTTGTTCCAAATTTCATTCTAACAGAAAAGCCTTCTGATGATGAAGTATAACAGTCAGTTACTTTGCAAGTCTTGGAGAAAGTGTAAGGAACTCTCTTTTATTTTTTTACCACCTCCTCCTTCTTCTTCCCCTAAGGGGTTGCTTTTGAAAGATGATTTATAATTTTGTAAGGACAAATTTGTCTGCTGTTTAATTGCACAGCCGTATTTTGGGATTTAGTCACCTAGCCACTTGATTGCACCTGCCTACTAGGTAGTTAGATGACTAAACCCCTTAATTTGATTCTTCGGTTAATTACAAAAAGAACTCTATTAGATTGCATTAGTCTAGATTGAAATAAAAATAAAAAATGGTACTAACTTTTCTCCCTCTGATTTTTTTTTTTCTAAAGCATAGTATAAGGTTGCTTACCAAGGTTTTATTGCTGTCTCCTCTGGCTTAAGCCTTATGAAATTTAATTTTATTAGTAGATTTCACTGACGTTATGTTTTTTGACATTTCTTATTTTGGCTGATAATGTTGTATGAAAAGGCCTCTCTGTGTGGTAAGTTTAAGTGTGGTAGAATTTTACTTTCCATTTGTATACACATATTTTTGATTTCTGTCATACAGGTGGTATGTTAAGTGGAATAAATGGTTGCAGTGATATTTTCAAAGTTGCAGTCACTGTTTTACTGGTGTATTTAATACATGTTGGAAATAAGTCTTTTTTTAAAAAGAGAATAGCTTCTTGTCTTCGGTGCTCCTGATTCATAACCCATTATGTCCTGCCCTAAACATAGCATTGCTCATTTACGCTGATCTCATTCCAGGAATGTGTTGTGTAACAGCTGGCAGAGCACAACCAGAGGCATGATCCCGAGTGCCTGCAAATTATTTCAGCAGAAGCTGTGGTCTCTTAGTACTTTGCGTGCAGTGTTTGGCACTTCCCAACATATAGCACCTACTGGCTATCCATCTCATACCCTGGTGCTTCTCTATCACCCATAAGCATGGTGCTGAGGCAAAATTTCAAGCAGTTCATATTCTTGTTGTTTGAGCACGTCTGTTGCTGTTGTTTAAGTAGGCAGGAAGGGCCTTTCCTCCTGAGGTACAAAAGCAGGTTGCCAACAACAAACCCCGTATATTTAACTTTCTGCTGGAATTACTTTTCCTCTGTCTTTCTCACTCCTTTCTTTCTGCAACTGTATACCAGGTTATTGTTCATCAGGCTGCGTCATTGCCAATCGCTGGCTGTTTTTACATAGGCAATGCTGTGATAGTGAAGGTAGGGACTGCAGTTACAGATAAATGTTAGTTGAGATACCACAGAGAATTTCTTATTGAAGACAGACATTGGTTTCTCTTGTTGGTTTTTTTTTTAGTCTGAATCTTTTTATTGTATAGTCTATACTCTCCGATGAAGCCAGAATTCTTTTTTTTTTAAACCCAGTTTAATGATCTCTTTTCCTTTCATAATTGGGTCTTTGTATCTTTAAACATATAAAAGTGCTTTGTTGTTACTGCCACCATGAAATGATACATTTGACAATAATTATCTTTCAAGAACAACTTGGATCTTCATTTTATCTGTTTAATAGATCACATAGCCTTCATTATGTTGTACTGAACTGAAATTGCTTTCAGTGTCCCTTTTCTAAAGGCAAGATTTGAAACACCTGTTTTGGTGTTTAAAATGGGACTTAGGAGTGAACAAAAATCATAAGAAAACAATAGTGAGCTCATGCTCTACTTTAGCCTAGAGATGCCTTAAATGCACTAAGGATGTCTGTTGGACTAAAAGTTCCCCTCACTTTCATTGCTTTTCACTGAGTAAGTGGGGATGTGCCTGAATGTTACCAGTTTCATTCCCTGAGTATTATTAAAATGCACCCACACCATCTGTTTCAGAGCAAAACTCAGGCACGACAGCTATATATATTCAAAAACACAAGAAAGGAGTTTTACAAAGAGACAACTCTGTTTATTAAGGCGTCTGTCTTCAGTGGAGATTTCTGCCCTTGATCCACTCCAACTGGAGACACTTGGTAGGCAGTCATGCTTTTGATGGAAGAAGAGAGATGAAATTCCAACACATGTAAATTACAATATTTCCTACTGGCTGTCCTTAGGTGCTCTGCACACAGCTTTTTGGGGTTTTGGACCCTTTACTTTGAAGATATTTTGCTGTGTCCTAAGGCCGTGTAGGCCTTCCAGGATTGCATTCTGGAACCAGACGTCCACTTCTTGGGTATTTCAACCCTTAAGTTAGAGATTCCTGAGGAGGTATTTCTGGATCTCTCCCACAATTCCAATTCAGCTTTTAGCACATTGGCCATCCAATCTGCAGAATCAAATTCAGAATAAATTTAACTACTATGTTGTTATCTCTGTTTTCTCCAGCTTGATCTTTCAGGTCCAGGTTCACAAGTACACTTAGGGACCTAATTTCCCCTGGATTTGAGTTTGTCCTGCATGTACACATGAACACACATGTATGTGAAGTGTTGTTGAAGAAAATGTGTTGGAGAAAGGAACTTTTGGGAAGGATCTGTATGACGAGCAGGGAAGGAGACAAGGAAGGGAAGGAGAAGACTAGCAACTCTGATGTCTGTATTGAAAGTGGCAGGAATACAATTTGGGGCACAGAAAAGAACAGAGGGGGCAGCAGGATTTGTCTGGGGAAAAAATGTGAAAAGGTGAAGCCCATATAGATTTCTTTCAGCTTCTTTTCCATTGCTGAGCTTTGCCTTGTTTTGGTTTATAATGATTTTCCAAGTACTCTGATCTTAAAAATAAATCAGTAAATCAGTGTTTTCATCAGAGTTTATGCGCTTGCCGTCCTGATTCTGTTTTTAAAATGCAGCTGTTGAGAATCATTCAAGATAGCTTACATTTCTCTGTGTTTTCCCTCATAAGTTATAGTTAGCTTTTTTGCCAGATAGTTCTCACACAACTTCAGAATTAGACTTGTAAAAACTATTAAAATGTAGTTGACAAGCAGAACTAATAATTCTTGTGAGTTTGAACGAGTCTTTTTTATTTTGGTCTTATTTCAGACTTGGTTTTTAGGCTGACTGAACTGCTTTCTGAAAAGTAGGTCCATGGACTTAGACACAAGGCACTAAGAGACTCAGTGGTCATATACAGCATTATTCTGTGGAAAAAAAATTAACTATGCTGGAGGATAAACAAAATACCCATTGGGAAAATAGACAACTAGTTTTTAATAACTGCTTATGAAGCAGCATGAATTAGCTTGAAGACAGTGGTCCTGCTCATGTGCAACTCAGTTAAAGGGCTTGTTTGAAGTTTTGTAGCAGCTAAAACTTTATGCTTTTGATATACAATAAAAACTTTTCTATAGCTCTGGACAGTGTAACTTTCTGTCACCCTCTCTTTATCCTTGATGCATATGTGATACACTACTGAATGTATGCCCTAGTAGTAGAATATTAAAAAGAACAACAACAAAAAAAAGTAATCCTCTACTTTTAATTTGTTCCTGAGGTATACTAACATCAACACTGTGTATTTTCATATTTATAGTTTTATATCAGTGAAAAGGTCTTATGTTCCCATTCATTCAGGAAATGCTATGTAGTCAAAACATTCCTTGACACTTTAGCCTTTTGCAAGAAGCTGTGTGCTTGAAGTCTGACTATAACATCTGTATGTTCCTTGACAATTACATTACTACAAGTAACAGTCTCTATGGCACAACTGACAAATTTATAATTGGTCTTTAAATTTACTCTGTATAAGTTAGATATGCTCAGATAAATTACCTTTTTTAAACTGTTGGTGCAAGATTTGTGTTGTATTGTGCTGACTTTGAATTTGAAGAACTGATTATATCCTTCTGCCTGAACGGAAATGAATTGGGCTGATATAATTTTAGCTTATCTCATTAATTATGGGTGCCTCGTCTGATTTTATGTATGTGTGTTCAACCAACCATCCTGCATTTTCTGTGTGTCTACGGAGGTTAAAAGGAAGACCATATTATGGACTGTGGAATTCTGTGCCTAAGCTAAAGATGGTACTGGGCTGTTGGTTAGAAGAAATTGAAGTGAATAGAGAGGTAAACTTGAGTTACCTGAATAGACGCAGAGACTACTACTTCCTCCTCCTGCTGACCTTTTGCTGATCTCCTTTTTTTTTTGCCTGTGTCGTCTTTGCTTCAGTTACAAGATGTTTTATTTTTGAGGGGTTCACAGTCATACTGAGAAAAGGGAAGTACTTGGAAAAGGCATCAGAGCTCAGTTTTAGTATCCTGTGGCACATTTTGTATGTCAGATGATGGGGAGGTTATAGTACCACTTCTGGATTCCCTTTATCCGACTGTGACTATGTCCCACCTAGGACTTAAAGGTTTAAAAACAAAAAAAGAACACACCAAAAAACCACAAACCAAAATTCTTATGGGGCAAAGGAAGAACGAATGAGTCAGACTGCCAGTTTCCTCAGAAAGATCTGTCCATTCCCTATATCTCTATAGATATTGGCTACATCTATAGATTTTCTAAAACAGCTTATGCTTTCCTTCATGTTTGATAATGATGTAAATTGAGGGACACATGAACTAGAAGCTAAAAGAGTTCTCTCTATGTAAGAAATGCTGGGGCTTTCATCCTCTTCCCTCAAAATTTGTTCAGTGTTTTTTAATGAAGCAGAATGCAGTAGAAGAAGCTTGCATTAAGTCTCATCTAATTGTTATGTCATCACATTTCATAAAGTTAAGTACAGATTTTGGTCACATTAAATAATTTTTTACTAAATTATATATTTTACCAGGTGTCAATATATTGGATATTCTTCAGTCCAAGCAAAAGAGGTATTCCTGACAGCATTTTGTCATTGATGTGATTCTGTACGCCTTACTGACAGTTTTTCTTAAAATTATGTTATTGATCCAGTAATTCCTCCTGCAGTAGTAAATTTTTTGTTTATTTTCAATTGTTACTTTAGTTGCTGAAAACAGTAGCAGACACATAAAAAAGAGAACAAGTAGCTTGTTACTAGCTAACAATTATGAGAAAATCCCATTTTATAGTCTAATATTTATTATGCAAATGAATGGGGACCAGACTTTTCAATTATCTCTCTTCATAATGGTATTTAAATCACTGAAGCTATTAGGATACATTTTATAATGGAAATAGCTGTATGGGGACCCAATTCATTAGTCACCAATTTTAACGTGATAATTGTGATATCCAGGCCCTGAAGTGGTTTTCCAGAATGTGTTTTAATATCAGTGGACTGCTGTATTGAGTAGGAGTGTATTTATGCATGTGATTATTTCATGTACTGAGCTGGAGTTTAAGGCTGGAACAGTCCTTTTGCATGTGCAGGTCCTCTGTATTTCCATTGCCATTGCAGTGTGACTATTAAATATATTCTTACATGTTTGCAGTATTCGTTATATCGGTACCTGGAATTATTGGTTCTAATACAGAGAAAAGTAGTTGTTATTTGACATTAATCTTTCGTGTTGCGTTGCTTTTCTGCTGTCTGGAATTTCCAGAGTTCTTTGGTTCCTCTGAACTCCAGTATTAAATATTTGAAAGAACAAGTATGTCACAATCAGCAAGATTTCACACAGACCCAAAAGATGAGCACTCTAATATGGAGATGAGTTTGCTTCTGTTGGTGGGTAACCTCCTGATAGCATCTGAAACTCAGTTCTTCACTGTGCCTAGTGACAGCTTCCTGATGGAGTTGCAGCCTATTTGCCTGTTCATGATTTTTTTTTGTGTGTTACTATTGCCAATTTTCATTGAAAAAATAATTAAAGGAGGGAAGTCCTTTAATGGAAATTTAACCTGAACCACATTGTTCATGGCAACGCTGTCTGTTTAAATGTCATGAGTGAGGGATTAGGAGATTTACACTGGCTGTTGCTTTTCACTCAGTGGTCAAAATAGAACTGGTTCAAGAAGAAGGGTAGCAGGAAAAGCAGTTAAGCCTCTTGCCAAAGTCATTGGTTGAACTGAGACTTGCGAGGCAGCTTCTCAGAATTCACCGCATACTTTCATAAATGATATTGTGTTGACATTCAGTTTCTCAGAAGTTCCAAGTGTTCCTCGGCTTTGCTTTAGGCCTCGCTGCTATTTGCAGGTCTTGCAGAACTTTAAAAGCGTCCCGTAGGGACTGTGTATATCTTCAGTTTATGCATACCGGTTTGAGATTGTGAACTCCCTGCATATGCTTGAATCACACTGCAAATTTCATTTCTATCGTAAGGCTACTTGCATCCTCTCCTCTTTTTTCTGAGTTGTGGGGTAGAATTGCAGGCTTATGGAATAGTGCTAGCAATGAAAAAATGTTGCATTTTGAGAGAAAAGATGGGTAGGTCTAGCGAACAGGTCCATCCAGTTATAATATGAAAGTTATAACTGTTTCAAAGGCAAACACATTTGTTGAAAAAATGGCTAAAAGTTCATTCTTTATATTTTTTTTCCCAGTGTTGAATTATAAACAACCCAGTGCTCTTTTTCTTACGTGTTTCTGTTGATGACGATTTTCATCAATACTGAACAGATCATACAGTGAGGGTGATCAAGGGTCAC
Source organism: Anhinga rufa (assembly GCA_013400875.1). NCBI lineage: Eukaryota > Metazoa > Chordata > Aves > Suliformes > Anhingidae > Anhinga > Anhinga rufa. The sequence continues at coordinate 8,449 of VZTV01033803.1, read as the reverse complement.
CTGCTTGTTGAACAGCAACTTTAAAAAACTTAACTTTTCTACCAAGTAGTTTAGAAAGAAGGAAAAACTCAGAGCAACTGATGTTGTAGGAAAAGAAAGGGGATCATGGATATGCAATAGAGATCTCATTTGTACCCACTGAACTGTCAGGAAAGGGAAGGAGAATAGAGGCTGTGAAGGTCATACAGTAACTTAGTGATTACTTGGGTATGTAAAACTCTTTTACTAAATAAAGGGTAATTGTTTTTTAGATCCTCTTGCAAATTCTATTTTTTTTTTTGCTTCATTTAAACACTGAAGCTCTTGGAAGGCTGTACTTAAGCAACTACTGTATTATTGAAGGCAGCAAAACTGTTTTGTGGATCTGAGGATGCTGAACTATAAGCCTCTGATTCTTTAGAGGGCTAACAAACATCTTTGCTCAACAAATGTGCTGGGGGCAAGGAAGAAAATGGAGCATAAAGGAAACCTAAAGGCAGCCAGGTCCAGTGGTGGAACTTCAAGTAACTTAGTGGAAGAGGGGCCAGGGTGTTTGACTTAATATAGGCTGTCTCTGTTTCCTGCAAATTCTTACACGTTTGACTTACCATGGCAATGGCCTGGCAGCACTGCCTGTGATACCCATTGGATACAAATTCTTTCAGCAAGCTGTAGGGTACTAGGATACAGAAGAATATTTGATGAAAAACTATCAATATCCCTGGTTTTAGGCTAGGCTGGGTTTTTAAAGCAGTGATTCTTACTGTGGTTGCACTTCCTTTTTGGTAATCTTTCTCTATATGACCAGATACTATAGTTGATAGTGTCAGTCTCTAAAGAAAGCAGATACTCATGCTTTCAAAGTATAATATACAGTAAAAGAAGTGCCTCCAACAGCTCCACTATACCTTGAAGCTTTGGTTTTTCCTTTAGGGTTCATAGAGTTTAGAGGTTCTTGTTAGACCTAGATTCACAATTAGGGCATGCCCTGTGTCTTTTGCTTGTTTTAGGATGAGATACCTTTATGGCTGTTAGAAAAAAAATAATGCTGCTCTTCTACAAAAACTGCTACAGGGAGTTGCAGGGATGTGTTTGGTTTTTTGTTTCTTTTTTAATTCAGAATCATCTATAGAAGGGTTTATTAATTGGCAGATGGAGAGGAGCTGTAGTTTGGGTTGGTTATTTTTAATTCCACTGTCTTAGAAACTGCTTTTGCCATTCTTATGTCTCTTAAATTCACATTTTTTTGACAGGTGTTTATCTTTAATGTGTAGCTGGTTACTGTTTGTAACAAATTTTTGTGGTGAGGGGTGAAAAGGTCGCTTGTGCGCATTCTTTCTTAGTCATAATTTATTGCCATATTTAAAAAGCTGTTGTTGTATTTGGGATGCAACAGTTTGCTCCTGTCATATTGTGGCAGTCTACTTATTTCTGTCAGTTATGTACTGATTATCTACTGATTCCTCTACTGTGCAGAGCGACCTGGACAGGCTGGATCAATGAGCCAGGGTCAACTGCATGCGGTTTAACAGGGCCAAGTGTCGGGTCCTGCACTTGGGTCACAACAACCCCATGCAACGCTCCAGGCTTGGGGAAGAGCGGCTGGAAAGCTGNAGCTGGTGAAGGGTCTGGAGAGCAGGTCTGATGGGGAGCGGCTGAGGGAGCTGGGGGTGTTTAGTCTGGAGGAGAGGAGGCTGAGGGGAGACCTTATCGCTCTCTGCAACTACCTGAAAGGAGGTTGTAGCGAGGTGGGTGTTGGTCTCCTCTCCCAAGTCACTAGCGACAGACCAAGAGGGAATGGCTTCAAGGTGCACCAGGGGAGGTTTAGATTGGATATTAGGAAGAATATCTTTACTGAAAGAGTGGTCAGGCACTGGAATGGGCTGCCCAGAGAGGTGGTGGAGTCACCGTCCCTGGAGGTATTTAAAAGACACGTAGAGGCAGCACTTCAGGGCATGGGGTTTAGGAGGCCTGGTGGTGTTGGGTTGACTGTTGGACTTGATGATCCTAAAGGTCTTTTCCAACCTTAATGATTCTGTGATTCTACTGCTAATGTAACGCTTTTCAGTCAGCAAGCACTTATAATTCTTACAGACTTTTGCTCTCGCAGTCTACCAATTTTAATAACTGATTTTAGTAGGGAGTGGCGTGTTTTATTCTTACCAGATGTACGTTTGATTATTAAATATATCAACTCTGGGATAAATATAACCTGCTCCAGGTAGATTGTTACCTTCTAGCTGAATATCTTGCTTTTTATCACTTCTTGCCAAGATAAAATAATTTCTAAATAAGTCACCCCTTTGTCACCTGCAAAGCCCAGTGATGTTCTTAAACAGCTTGCCAGTAGGGCTCATTCAGTTTTAGGGCTCATTTTAGTTTTAAGATGAATTTTGGTAACTTATGAAATTGTTGCCAGCAACAGCGAAGAACTGGTCCCTGTAATAACTGGGAAATTTCTTTCAGTGATACACTCCAAAACCAGATTCATAACTGGCTGCTTTTACTTACTAATAATAACTTATTGTATCTTTTCAGTCCTTGCTATTTGTAGGTAGGTATTAATTGTGTGCAATAAATTGCATCCGGTATTAACAACTGCAGTAATCCCAATAGCACATCATTCATGATGCGGTGTCACTGAAGTCAGTATAAATTCTCTTTCTCTCTAGAAATGACTTGGCTAATATTGCCCTGGATAGTGTAGATTCCTATAAACTTTAATAGGGTGGCTACTATAAGTATTTTGTAGGTTAAGACAATATTTCACTTTTTAGACCTACCTGTGGGTTGGAAATTTGAACCTGTGTTTGCAATGAGTTGAAAAATATAAATGTGAGGAAGAGAGAAGTGATCTGTGCAATAACCTGAGTAGTTCATAAACTAAAGCTGAGAGCACCTCAGCACTAGCGCCAGCATACCACCCGCAGGAATTAGGATTGGCTAATGTAAGTGTACCCACTTAAGACTGCTAGAAACTACTAAAGTGGGGGTGCATTAGGATAAACAGATAAAATTACGCAAGTCATTGCTTAAGACGGCTGATTTGTCAGGCACAAGCATGCTTATATTGCTTTTATATTTCTGACAGAGGTGATGTGGTCATTAATCAATAATTATCTTTCTAGATTTAAAGGTAAAAGGTGGCCCTCGCAACATTAAGTGAGGAGCTGTGGTAGAAGCCTCCTTTAATAAATAGCAAGATTTTGCACTTACATTGCAAAACACCTTTCATCTAAGCAGGATAAAGATTTATAGAGGTTGGTAAGTTATGCTTCATTCATTTTAATATAGGAGGAGCTGAGATATACTGAGTTTGAGATTCACCCAAGGTCATGCAGGATCAAAATTAAGTTTGTGAGTCCAAAATATTTTCTTAAAAATCATACCTCAAACCCAAGTAAACATAGCTGTTCCTTGGGAATTGAAAAGAGCTGCATGACTAGAATTCTACCATGTCTTGCTGCTGTTGCATAATTGCTGACCAGTGGAACTGTTTGTGGAGCAATACTTCATACCCAGGGCTGAAAGCTTCCTCCCCTGAAGTAGTTTGGAGAACTTTCCCTTTGACTGCAATATATCTAGGATCTCACCCAAATGTGAGTATGGTTAGGATAACCTATTTGCTCTGTGATCTTTGGAAGCTGCTGGTGAACTTTTAATTGAACAAAAGCTGAAGATAGAATTAGAAAGGTTATCCCTTGAAAAGGAGATTGTTTCTAGAACCTTCATGTTCAGTTGTTTTCCATGGTACCGAGGAGGCTTTCTCTGCAGAATGCATTCAGGTGAACAGTGATTTCTGAGTGCTGTTTTGATGGGCTTTTTTTCTCACTTACAAATTTTTTTGGAGAAGAAAATACAAATGAACAGTGTGTACAATAAATTACCCTCATTTGTTTTGCAAAAACCTGTAAATACTACACCTTAGAATGGTTTTGTAAATGATCAATTATTTTAAACTGGATTGTGCTAAGAAGTAAATGTGTGTTGCAAGATCACTTAAATTTTGGGAAGAGATTTTAAAGACACCAGCTTCATTTTGTTTTCAAGCTCTTATTACTTTTAATTTCCTTCTCAAAAATCATGTTGTACTTTAGGAATCTTAGCAGCTGAAAATGTAGTACAGTAAAAGTTGATTTTTTTTCTTATATAAAAGCCTGCACACATGAGAAAATAATGAAATATGGAATGTTTGGCATGACCTTCTTACTATAAGATTACATCACGCCACAAAGTGCATATTCTATTAAGTTGTATTCTTATCAGCTGTGGAAAATGAGATGTCATTTTAAAATGCTTCCAGAAGATGAATTCTAGATATTTGAGGTTTTTCTGTCCTTATGGATGCTTTGTAATCAAAGATGTTTGCATTGGCATGGCTAGTGATTCTGCTCAGCTGGCTAATTCCAGAGCAAGTACAAGGCAGAGGATAAAGTCCAAGAACCAAAAGTTTCAACAGTTTTTCTACACTTGGTATTAGCCTCATCTGACAAATACCTCGCTAAGAGCATTGGTTTTGGTCACATAGTCTTGTCTTATGTGAATCTCTGGTCCTAAGGGTCAATGTTCTAGGTAAGCTAGGGAGCTGAATGATATTGCAGTAGGTTTTGGAAATAGCTTTTGTTATTGCATAGCAAGTTCACAATGATATGGTTCTTATTTTTAAAATATCGCCTCACATTTTTCTTCTGCTCAAGGTGAAAGTTCCAAACTTACATAACCTGCCTAGATATTAACTGAAGTTTGAGTAGCATTAGTGCTGTCTTGTTCCCTGTCCTCTCTCTTATATAACAGTATTTGGAGGCTAAGTGTGCTAATGCTGAGTTTTTTTGAGAAATATGGAGAGTTTCCCATATTCTCTTTTGTTACTTCATAGTCCGAAACTTTCAGAGTCCTATTTAGAAATCATGAAAATATAACCTCCAATCTTTGTATATCACTGCAATTCAGAGCCAGAAAGGGAGTAGATGCAGAGGCAGTTAAAGGATATTTAAAACAGGCATTCACTGAAGCCTGAGACTTTATTTATCTGGTTTGTCTAATTCTAATTTCAAGAAGCTAAATGCAGTTAGGAGATTATATTATTCCTCTCCATTGCACTTGCTTTCACTTTTTCCTTCCTGGCTGCTATTTTCCTCGTGTGAGGTCTGATTCAGGAAAATCTGCGCATCTTTCCTTTGTTTATATGTACACCCAAGGTGATTTTTTTCAGGAAGACTCTTAAGTATATGTTTGAGATAATTCAGTAATAATCTCTGATTGAGAACCCTGAGAGAACTTTATCCCTTTTCATGAAAAGATCCTATGTAATTTTAGCTAATAGGAGCTTTGCCTATGATTATTAAGGTGGGTGAGATAGGATCAGTGGTCAATTATTTTTTTTTCCATACCCAGTTTTGTCTATCTTGAGGCATTGCTTTTCCTCCTCTTCCACCACTTTTCCATATGCTGTCACAGACTATAAGGCTACTTCCTTGGTTTTGCTTTAGGTTAGTTGCATAATTCCACCGTTGAGTGATCACTATGTTATTCGTATGCTTGTGGAAACATCTTTAAACATATATGTTAAAATTATTTCCTAACACTAATAAAGCACCAACATAGATGGGGCCTTTGTATTAACTTATGTTATTTGCAAAGAGTATGCCACAAGGAAAAGTTTAAAAGCCCTGTAGGAATCTATAGCCGAGAGAGGATATTAATTTAATGTATGTTTTGGAATAGTGCTTTCCTCAGGGAATAAGACCAAGGACCAATCTCATTGAGTTACACTGGGGATTAATTCGACCTACTGTCTTTGATGTTAAAAAACTGGGGACAAACTCATTTCTTTGGTATCTGCTTTGAAGTAGAAAATGCATAAGGGTGAGGAGGCAAGTTTACATATTGCCAGAGAGTGTGTGGATGTAGTTCTGAAACAGTCTGCTGACACAGTATTAAATTTCTGGTCCTGTTCTGTGCATGAAAGCAGTGAATATTTATAATTACTCTTTTTTTAACATACATTTCTCTAAGTGCTACAGAATGGGCAATGTTTCAAAATGCACAGTATTAAGACAGAAGTAGTATTTTTAACAAGTAAATTAGAAGAGATCTAAAATTAAAGTCAGCAGCACTGGCCAGATTTCTGGGGAGGAGTGAAGCTATTGGGACAGGCAAGGGAAAATTCTCTGAAACTGGAAAATTGCTGTATTCCTGAGGCAAAGCTTTACTGATAAAAGGTTAACCAAACTGACCTCTTGGTGACAGTGAAAATCCTTGTAAAATTTGCTTGTTGATCTGTAACCTTACTCCCTTTACAGACAACAGCTCTCCACACAAATTTATACGTTCCTTGTGAAATCTTCAACAATAGACATTGTAAAAATAATTACGTAATGCAGCAGTGTTTTGTTTCAGGAGAAAAGAGGACACTGGTTGTAAATAGTTTAGCCGTTAGCAATTTTCTGGTACTTAGGCCTATGACAGACACAGTGTGTGTAAAGTTACAGCTTAATTAGGTATGAGATAATTTGTGTATTTGGATCAAATGGGAGACATAGAAGGCAAGACTTTTTCAATAATAAAGTGTAAAGTGTTTCTCTTTGTGCCGTGTTGACATTGTCTTAAATATTTTGTCCAAAATCAGTCTCCCCTGTAGACTTTCCCAATAAATAGAAAGTCAGTTTAACAGGGATGTAATATTTTGAGTTGTCATTGTGTAAACTGGAAGTTTTGCAGAAAATGTCTTTATTTTAAATTCCCAGTCAACCTGGGAAAGAGCTTTTATTCTTTTTATGAGTTGTGTTTCTCATCTTGCTGTTAAAAAGTCAAAATGAGGAAAGTAGTTAACTAGAAACAGGCTTGCTAATGTTACTTGTTGGTTTGGTTTGGTTTTTATTTTTTGTTTGTTTTTTTTTTTCTCCACTGAAATGCTGCTTTACTGCACAATTAAGATTAGAAAACGTGAAGGAAGTTAATGTAAAGCATTCTTCCATGTTTACTTTGCTGCTTTGGGGTTTTCCCCCCTTTTTTTAGGAGGGTTTTGTTTGCAGGCTGATCAATAGGAACTAATGTACAGTTGTGTAATATTTCATAGCTGTGTTAAAAAGCACTCATAAACAAGTCAAGAGTGTGAATACTCACCCTTACTATTACTGGGGCTTGAAGTAATTCAGTGTTTTACCCAAGTTTGACTGAAAAAGGAAACGGAGCCAGTAAAAGACATAGTCACTTCCTCAGCTGTGAAAACTTGCCAGCTGTCTTATACCTTGGTAAGTGGTTGTTTATCATCTTCAGACCAAAGAAACACATAATGTGAAATTTTATTTTATTTAAATATGACCATGCTTAGGGTAACATTGCCTACTTTTGAAAATCTACCCAGTGAGTTGTTTATCTGCATTTGCAGATAGACATACTGTAACTGTGGTCATCAGAAATGAGGTTTTCAAGTTTGTCTATATGTCATCTTGTTGATCATGCTTAATTTAGTGCTTTACTTGGTTCCAACTGCATAAGAAAGAATGATTTGAACTGCATGTATATCAAGTTTGTACATATAATTCTGTCTTAGTCAAAATAAATTTTATGATTGATAACTCAGAGTTTAATATCAAAAAGATGATAAAAATTAATTAAAGAAGTGCATCACATGCATGTCTCTTCCAATTCTCTTTTTCTTAGTGGTGATGGTTTCAATCACTGAATCTTTTTCAGTCTTTCTGTCAAAGCATCAAAGGTGTATAATCAAATCACGCTTTTTTAATGGAGAGGATATAATCTGTAAAAGTCAAGTTTGGCCATCTAGAGTATTTGCAGAGATAATGGAGCAGTAGTTTTATTCTCCTGGTCTCTGATTATGAGGAAGGACCCTGACTGACAGTTTGACCAGATTAGAAACTATTTAAGTTCCTTGGTTATGTTAACCATAGAGATCTGTTTTCCTATTAAAGTATGGGATTGCATTAATTTCCTTTGGCCTCTATAGAAAAAAAAAATGGTGGAAGAAAGTGTCAATGATATTTAAATAATGTTGATATTCATTTTACTTTGAGATGATTAAGACAGAGTAGGGGAATTTTTGCTGGTTTTGTTACTGTGGTTGTATTGGTAAAGAAAGAGCTTATGAGAATAAGAATTTTCTAGGCTATACAAATACACTGTTACCTTTTCACACTAAAAAGAAATATTTTTGCACACTGAGGAACAATTTTAATTTTGTAATCATGAAGCTTTGAATTTGCATAACAGTAGAATCCTGACTGGAATTCAGCCTAATGGCTTATGGGGTGCAGGTGGTTGTACCAATTTAGAATTTAAGTACAGCAGGTACCTTAGCAAAATCTACGACTTTAAAGTATTATATTTACTATTAATTCACATTGTTTAATATCAGTAAATAAATTAGTTACTCAGTATCACAGTCTATTAAATAATAAATAATGTAGTTATGGAATTTTCATTTTAAGAATCATAGAACCATAGAATG
>VZTV01033795.1:13469-23906 GCA_013400875.1 Anhinga rufa | reverse complement strand
ATTAGTCTACTAGCCTAAATTAATTGCAGAACTTCACTTCTCTGTCTACTTGAAGAGATTTTGGATTGAGAAAAATATATCTGGTTCTGAAATGGTTTACAAGGACCAATCAAAACCATGGTGAGATCCTGTACACACAGACTATTAGCAGAGACTAGTAAAGAATTATGCTGCTGTGGAACCAGTGGAATAACTGATGATAGATGTATACATATTACCTATTCACACAATAAAGTCTACTCAGTTTTCATATTTTAAAATATTAAGTAGGAGAAGGCGGGGTGCAATTTTTTTAAATTTAGCACCTCATGACTATGACTATCAACATGTACCCCAGTGCAGTGAAACCAGGAGCTCTGAAGGAAAAGGTGCTTCCTGAAGAGTAGGATATTTTCCTCTGACTTTGAGCTCTGACTTAGTTCCTATAGAGTTCATTTCACTTAACTTTAGATATCTGCAATATAGGCATCAACATCTAAGCTGATCCCTAGGTTTCCTTTATTCTCACTAGTATGGAATATGCNGTAGTATGTCCTTATTAATGCTATTCTACAGTCTGATTCATCTGACCTATTTAGATGTCTACCTTCCGAAGAGATGAATCATGCCCTAAAAGTGTCTGTTTCTCTCCATTGACTATAAAGGCAGCCTAGCCAAAGACAATTTAGATGTAAAAGATATCTACATTAGGATAGATAAAATCCACCCCAGAAGCCAGGAAAGGGAGCACAGCAAGAGTGAACACTATTTTCAGCAATATTTAACTTCTGTATGATTTTGAAATAGAAATCCATCTACAGGGTCATCTGGGGACAATACTACTGAGAGCTGCTGAGCAGTAATGCCCTGCCCTGTCCCAAACCACAGTGGAGCAGCTCCCTCTTGAAATGCACAAGGTGACCATGAAATGGTAGTGTCTACTCCCTCTGCACCTTCCCAGAAATGTATTTCGAAGAAGAGAGGTAACTTTTAGAGTACCCTTCTTTCTTCAAATTTTGTTTGTAATAACATTAATAAGGACATACTACAGAGTCATAAACTGTATTTGTATTTGTATACAGAAAGGACTGCTGCGTTTATAAGAATCTGCACATGCTTTGTCCTCCCGCCATGCTTTCAAAAACCTTTTTTAAAACAGTTTCTCATTATAGCTTTGATTGACTGGCAAACATGTACCTTCTGTTGACTTTAGCTACTTATTGGATAAGAATCTTCATAGTTTTTATCAAGCATATTCCTTTCTTTGGCATTCTTCAGTGCACTGAAGATGAATGTATTGCTCTAGAAATGTATTTCTGTACCTCTTTTGTCTCAGTGTATGAAAGTATCTTTTTATATGTAGGCTTGTTAATAAAAGCTTTTTTCCTACCATATAAAAAGCATTGTTCTGACCTAACTTAACCGTGATCCAAACCCTATTTCATCAATGAAGTCTTTCTCTTAACTCCACTTGGCTTTCAAATGAATCTTCTGTGTCTTCCTTGGCTTCAGAAGAAATACTTCAGTTAGGTAGAGCAGCTAAGCAATACATTGTCATTCATCGGAAGTGGAAAAAAGCAAAATGTGCATATATGCTAAGTTTTTTTTCCCCACAAAAATTTACAACCCAATATTCGTAAAGACAAAGAATCATTTAAGATCACATAACAAAGCTAAAAACTGCAAACCGGTTGAAATAAAGCCACATGATAACCCTCCTTCATAAAATGCTAGAGTAGTAGAAAAGGAGGGATTCAGCCCTAAGAAGCTGTAATGATCTAGCAAGATTATTTTTTACCTCTTCTAATCCAATTACTCCAACACTTCCTAAGTCTTTGCTACAAAAATTATCATCATCAGATTTCTCTTAAAAAATATTTTTACTTATGTCGTGTATTCTCTTTGATATGGGATTGGAATTTATATGTGTAGCTGCCAGTGCAGTGAAGAAAGACCATGCCCTTTGATACTGGGTTTAATTTGATTTTATATCCCAAACAATTTTCAGGATGATTTAGAGATAAGGTATTCTGGCAGGCTGAGCTATACATCCAATAAAACCCAAGAATCTTTTTTTTTTCCTAATTCTTATTGGTGATATGACCCTGCCCTGGTGTTTTTAGCTTATCATAACTGTTCTCTTTAGCATGCTAACATCAGCAGCAGCCTGTGATCAATCAGAGTTGGCTGACCCATGCAATATAAACAACGATTCCTGTTCACAGCAGCAGAGATGCTGCCTAGAAACTGAAGTTTAAAGAGCCTACTGCCTCATTTTTGGAACCACTTAAGTCTGGAGAGAGACAAAGAGAAAGAAGCACAATTTTATGTGATGATTTCGACTACTTAAATTTACGGTGGTAATTTATAAACTGTAAATTTAGCGGCATGTGACATTTTGATTGATGAACTTTGCTTTTTTAGAAGGTCATATTAGGAAGACTTACACTGCCAAGAGCTAACATGAACTTGTCATTATGACAGTATATTTGTAATACTCTGTCTGAACTAACATAAGGCATTACTTTGCTTTCCGCATCCTTGCCATTCCACCAATATCCTTGCATAAGAACAGTATGATAGAGAAGTATAGAGAATTCATTTCAGCTAATGAGGGAAGCTAAGATTTCTGACTACTCAATTATTTAAGTGGGGTAACTAAGATACTGCAAATATGGAAGGACACCTGATTCTGCTTCAAAAGAGAGAAAATACAGTCACAATCCCTGATCCTTAGGTCTTGTTGAATTTTGCTCAATACTTAGCTAAGCGTCTAGCAAGAAGTTTGTGGCATAGACAAAACCTGAACTCATCTTTCCCAATGCTAAGCTAATTCTCTAATTACTGGACCAGACTTTTCTCATTCCCTGAGGCACTGTAGAAGAAGCAGGAAGAATAAAAAGCTAGCTAAGAAGAATGTTGCATACCAGGGATTTCTACACTGCCTAATTAGGGTTGCTTTACTATGTCTTTTAGACATTGTGGTGGGCAAACTGAATAAAGCAGCAGGGATAAAGTGCCTTAAAATCCCTAATCTATGACATTGTCATCTATGCATCTGCATCCTGTAAGGGACCAGAGCACCCCTAGAAGATGTCAAATAACTATATTAAAAAATACTTAAGATGCTGTATCTTTCATCAGGTCCATAATATATTACAAGATGGAGCTTGATATAAGGCCCAGATTGATGTTTCTATCTGTCATCAGCTGAAGTGAGCAATCCTCACAAAGACCATTCACACAGAGAAGGGAGTTTACATGAGGTTTTCAGGGGTTAGTTCCTAAGTTTCAAACTGATTTACTCATCTATAGCATGTACAACTGTCTGTATGTCAGCTATGTAGGTATCTGGAATGTAAAGATAATCATTAACAAAAAAGTGTCTATCTTCTGCAGATATAAGATCAAAATTTAGATATGTGTTATGCAGGCAAAAAGAAAATAGCAAATAACTCACACCAGCAGGGTTTAGTCTGCAAGGTTATGCCCTTGCAGAACTGCAAGAGTCAATAAGAGAAGTTCTACTAGTAAAATATCAAATGTAAAGAAGATAAATATTTCAATTCAGACTCTGGGGCTGTTATTAACTGCTTATAAGTTATCCCTCTCTCTTTGTGTTGGGGCAGAACTGATTTTATTTTTTTCCCCCTAGGCCCGTGGTTCCTTAATTGTCTTGTTCTGTGGACAACTCTAAAACAGAAAGACCCTCTTGTGAATCCATTTAATTTTCTCATGTACATTCCCTCACTTCTCAAACTTCAAAATTAAAATAATTTAGCAGCCCACCAGAAAGGACTACACGGATTTCTCAGGATCCTAAAGCACAGCACAAGTTCTATGACCTCAGCCTGTCCAGCTGAGAATCCATTTAATCATGCCTTACATATTCTCGTCCCACCTTCACAGATTATTTTACTGCTTTCTTCTTATTATACTTGCATTTCAAATTACTATTGCTTTCCACTGTGATACGCTGTGTCTCATGAACTCATTACAGTAGACTGGCAAAAAATAAATCAGAGGTAAGTTTTTCCCTATATTTAATCTTTTCCCTACAATAGCTTAATTACTATGTAATTTAATTAACTGATTCATGCATCATCTTATTTTGGTGTAGAATTCCTGAGTCTAACTACATTTATAACTGCTGTCCATCATCATCAAAGGAACCAAGTCAATAGACCAATATATTGTATATGTGTCTCTATCTTATAAATTATTCAGCTTTCAACTGAACTTTTTCCTCAGTTTCCTTTGAGGAGTGGGACCTATGACTATTAGCAGAGTTTACTGCCATAATAAGATAAGTATTCTGATCTTCTTTAGAGAAAACATGGGGGATATTCAGGAAAATAATAGCACAGTTGCATCCTGCTATATTAGTTAATAAAGGTCTGTAAAAAGTAGCTCCCAACAGCTGCTCAGCGTGGAATGTGATGCTGGCTTTTTGAATTTCTGGACAATGCATACGTTTTCCAAATAAGAATTCAGTAAAAGAAATAGGATGCAAAAATATCTCTGTGATGAACACGAAGGGAACACTATCTATCTTCTCTATATTTGACATACATGGAATGCAAACATATCCAGCATTTTGCACAAGTTTGCAAGCAATGCTTAAGAAAAATGTATTCAAAACTGAAATGGATTTTATTGCTACCAGCCTCTGAATTCAGTTCATCCATGTTTTGTACGCCTACACACTCAGTTTATACACTCATTTGTTTTTTGTGCCAGCATATGATAACTACAGTGATCGCCTGGAGGTAGGATGACACTAGGGGAAGCCATACTTTATGGATAAATATATATACAAAGAAACAAATAGCAAGTTTTCCAACTTATCTATCCTGCACAGCTGACTCTACTGTTACAGTTTAATGAAATAGAATTTCCTTATTATTTACAATTAACTAGCACTACCTTTCTGATTTCATAGTAAAAAGAATTTCAGTGCATCTAGGTCCAAAAAGATTCAGGCACTCATCCCCACTCTGTGTAACTTCAGCAGCAAGAATAATATAAGCATCATCTAACTTAACTGCAAATGACTCTTTTAGCATGTATTGTCTGTTTAAAGATAATGCACAACAGAACTCTTAGCTGCATCCCAGGCAGATAAGATCACAGTGGTTACCAGGAGTAGCAAATGGGAAAAGCACTACAGGAAATGAACTCTTGTCGATAATCTCAAGAGAGTGCTATATTTAGGTCAATTGTACCTGAAATCGTTTGGTGGGGTAATTGCTCTTTGGTCCAGACTCTGCTCTCTGAGCCTGTCAGAGTGCTTGCAGGTCCACTGGATTGGATTCACCAATTTTCTTCCAGATTCATTTTCTAAAAGAAAAAAGAAAAAAAAAAACAACAAAACAAAACAAAAAATACACTTTACTAAAGGATAGCAAGCTCACCAGGAACAGAGAAAATCACTCACATGTTTTATTTTAGCTTTTAAAAATAGGCTTTCAATAAATGCATTTAATACAAAAACTTGTTCCAATAGCCAACTGATTTCCTCAGTTTTCCAGAATAGAAATTTATTCAATTATTCAGAGTTTTTATATTGCCCTGAAAAGAATTTCCATATCTCTAAAATATCTACAGTGATTTAGAATGATCTTTTGCTTTTGCTGATCAGTTAATAATCAGTGCAAAATTAGAATTGTTCTTAAATCCTGTGATGCATCCCAGTGCAGCAGTATTGAGGCTTTAATTTGGGTTGAGTCCTTGTCTGATAATACAGCTTATTATTTAATAATTTAAGATGGTTTATGCATGCATTCAGAGGAGTGTGATAAATTCAGCTTTAGGAATCCAGTCTAACGAGCCACATACTGACCCTTTACAGCACTCAGTTGAATTCATACAGGTATCAGAAAACAGCACCTAGTCCTTCTGTCTTACAATTTCTTAGAAGAAATATAATATTCTGCTTTGATAGCACAAAGTCTCCAGCAGTTCTATTCCTTCTTCACATTAAAGAGTCGGTATTAATAGGATGAATTTTAAAGTAGGAAAAGCCTCCTCTAGCAGCTATTCAGCATTCTACACAGACAGATACAGCATCATATTTGTAGTCATTACTCAGTGCTTGTGATTAGTGTCTACCGTAATTAAAGAAAATGTCATGATGTAACTACACTGCTAAAGAATAGAAATGTACTTTTTATTTTAAAAAAAAAATTACAAAGGGAATAAGATACTCTGCTGAAAGCTGCAGTAGGTGCACCAGTTATTTTAGCTATTGTTTCTTGTGTAAAACTTCAAATTCAAAGATACTCATTAAACTGAGTAGACGGCAATAACAGACGAAGTGTTAATGGGGCAGCAGTGGAGTGTGTCAGGAAAATGAAGAGACCCTGAGGGGCTCACCATGCTGTTTATGCTCAGCTAAATTCAGCAGCATTACCATAAATCCTCTAAAAGATACTGTACTCAATTTCTTATACGCTACTTTTCAGGCAAGGAAATATTCTACGAGATTAGACAATGGGAACAAAAATAAGTTTAAAAACTATCTTCCATTAAACAACTCCTTGCATGTAAATACACTTAAGCAGTATTCTATTTCTTTTTTTTTGCCATTTTATAAAAACAAACAGAGGGTCTTTTAATCTTCAAAATAATGTATGAATCTAAGTGAAAATCTCTGAAATTGTACACAGGAACAGAGCCTTTTAACAAAAGAATCATAATTTCTTTAATAAAATGCTTTTATAATTTAAGGATCAGGTTTTGATATAAATTTCTCACATACATAGTTCAACTGGCTAAAACACAATTACGCATAAACCCAATAACTTTGCACAAGAGTCCAAAATTCTTGACTTCTAGTTGTTTTTTTTTTAATTCTAAGATGGCATTCTGAGGGAGTAAATTAATCTTAGGAAATACACATAAACCATTAATTCCAGTAATTTACCGCTTAAAGACAAATATCTTATACTCAATTCTGCGTGCATCTTCACGGTGACCTTAATGTGCCTTTTCTCTTTGATCTTAGAAAAAAAGCCTTTCCTACATAAGGAAAGATGGATTTATTGTTAAGGAGAAAATGGCCGTAACACACTGTGTAACTTCAATTACAAACTCAGCTGCAGGTAAGAAATAATTATTTACACAACAAAGGTACCAACAAAACTGTGAAATGCTTCATATAGCCTGTTTTTCTATTTTTGTTTAAACGGTACGTTGACATTCATCACTTGGAAGCGGAGGGTAGCGCGGCAGAGGGCGCGCCGTGCTGGCAGCACGGGGCTTTCAGCAGCAAGGCCAGCGGCAGCAGCTCCACCCCGTGACAACCATCAACTCCCTGCGACAATCATAAACTTCCGTTTTCCAAAAGGAAAATATTTTCTTTTGGGAGATAGTGTAAATAAATGCATGTGTTCTATGTGTCCTAACATGCTGCTGAATTTAAAATGTGCTTAAAACTTAAAATAATGGGGGTTTTCCTTTCTTCTTCCCAACGACGTAGTGTTGAGGTCTACTTACAACTTCGGATTATTTAAAACAATGAGAATTAACAGATCTGAAGATGAATCAGTTGTTAAAACAGGTGAAGACAGAGCTACGGGGCTGACAATTCTGGCTTCCACTATGCACTCCTGAACCTCCATTTCGAATCCGAAAAGCTGATATCCAACAGCACTCTGGTGTTTATGGGGAACGCTGTTTTGCACATACAAACCAAGTCTCCGCATGTGCAGTACCTATTCGGAGACCTGCCTCAGTATCAGCTTGGCAAATGCACAGGCAGCCATAGGCAACTTGCTTGCCCCTGAGAATGCTGGAAAAATAAAGTCCCCACAGTTTTCCATTAAAAGGCTGCTAATGATAAAAATGCTTTGTTTCAGGAACCCAAACAAAGAATTCACTTACCCTTGCAGAAGCAGAAATATAGGGTACTTGTGAGAGGCTAATGTGGAGACTCTCCTACTGCTTAGCACCTAAGCGTATTTAAAAGACAGATGAAACAACATGGCCTCTGCGATGCCATAAGCGATGTACTTAATTTGAGAATGGCAAAACCACCTGGAATGGATACTTTATCCTTATGAGCAGGACATATTTGAGTAGCAGCCAATAAAACTCCCGCAAAAAGGTTAAATTCTGACTGATGCTGAGAACCAGCAATTCCCACGGTTCGTGAAGAGCTCCCAGTTCTTACTATCCCTGAAGGTACAGAAGAAAAACTGAACCAGTAAAATAAAATAACAAGGAAATGTCCGGCTCTACCTCATTCTCATGTAAACACCCGCTGCTTTTAAGAGGTTGTGTACTTCCGCTAGTCTAACTGAGTATTGCAACGGTACTGGTCACTTGAGTTGTTTCTTGCAGAAATTTAATCTGCTTTACTGTTTTTTCAGGGAAAGATTAAATAATTACAACTATTTTCTATAGTTGGACAGTTTTAAAAAACTGATTTAAAGAATTAATTTAATATTATTATTTATGAGATATTCCTGATTGCAGACAGACTTTAGCAATGATGGTTTATGTAAATTTAAAGACACTGAAGTTAAGCTTCTGATTATTCAGAATAACGTATAAATAAAATACAGTGGGCCCTGTCCTGCTTCTGCTGCCATTAGGCAGACTTCTATCACGCTCTTCAATGGAAACAGTATCATAAGCCCAACCTCTAGAAACAAACATTAAGTCAAAGATCAGGAAATGTAAAGGCAAAAATTAAGTTAAGAAACATTAGCTGAATAACAAATAAAATATTTTTCGATCAGAATACGAAATTCTGAATCCAGCTGTGAAAATTAAGAACTTAACATAAGGTGAAAATGTGTCCCTATCATTACATATTTGGTGTTATTACCTTCTTCCATCAACAACACATTTAAAACTACAAAGTGTAAACATTTGTGAGCCTTTACATTTACTTTTATGTAAGTCCACCAATAGACAATCTTAGTGCCAATCCTGCTTTGAGATAAATGTTTCCTAGACTTACTATTATCTGTAAATAAAAAAGGATGATAAGGAAAAAGTGGTCTGAAATATAAAAATATAGCAGAGTGAACGGCCTTCATCAGAGGAAGAAGATATTTAAAGTTGACATTTAGTGGTCTCAAAAAATTTTAAGAATATCAGCATTGAAAGCAGACAGTCCATGAGCATCCTTGTTAATACCGGATATCATGTTTTCTGGTGTCAAGTGTAGCTTAGGTAGGATTAACGGTTCAAAGAATCAGTCGCTGCCAAACAAGGATTTAAAACTAATGAGGAAAATACACAACTGGCACTGAGGGGAGTTTTTGGAAGGCTGCGTGCATTCCTCAAACAGTGAATAAACAGTTATGCCCTGACTGTGAGGCACTCTGGAGAAAGTGGGAAACTTACATGTGGCACTTCAGGGCATGGTTTAGGAGGCATGGTGGTGGGTTGAAGGTTGTACTTCATGACCTTAGAGGTCTTTTCCAAACTTAATGATTCTATGATTCTATGAAACAGTGCACTAATACCTGAGTGACAAATCTGTGGACTTTCCTGATTGCAGAAGGCAATGAGGACAGTGAAATCACAAGGAAAGTCTTTGCACTGTTACTTGTGGCTCTTCCAAAGTGAGCAGTGTGCCCAGTGCCAGGACAATATGGAATCTGAAAGTTGCCTTAAGTAGGAGGATGGCACCCCAACAGTCAGAATGTTGTCCTTTATCCTGCATCTTAAAACCCTACTACAAAGCAAATTATGTTAGGAGAAAGGCTGTTATATTAAAAGCTGTTGATTCAGAGGCATTTCAAAAGTCAACAAATGCCTTTTTGTGTTCAGATTCACCTCCTCAATACAGTGTTACCCAGAGAGCCAGAGCAGAAGAAAATCAGGCGGGTAATCAAAGCAACTTGCCAATGATTAAACAAAGTGTAGGGCAGAGAACTGATTTGCTTTTCTGGCTCTTTCCTGCTGTTTTCTGAAGCAAACCAGAGGTAATGATGGCATCTTAAGAAATAAGACAGATATAACTAGACAGATGAAACTGTAAAATAAATAGCATTAACCTACAGATTATAGACCTATACACTGCAGACTATGAACAACTATATACAGCAAGAGTTATTAGCAGATTTAGTTGTACCCTCTTACACCAACAACTATTGCAGAAGAATTTTATTATAAGTGAATGTGGCGAAGTGGCATGCGTTACTGATGTGCCTACAATGCCAGATTTTGGGCAGAGCTGTTCACACAGTCTATCGTGCACCAAGGTCGGAACTACCTCATGACTACAGGTGAAAGTGCCGAGCACCTACTGACTCCTCTGTGGACTAAGGCCCAATTTTGCCATCTGTTGTCACAACTTAGATTTTTGATTCTCTCTCCTCTAATTCTTAACTGAAGTTATTTAACAGCAAGACTATCTTTTGAACAAAATGAAAGTAAAAGTGCAATA
The DNA here is from genome assembly GCA_013400875.1 of Anhinga rufa. Taxonomy (NCBI): domain Eukaryota; kingdom Metazoa; phylum Chordata; class Aves; order Suliformes; family Anhingidae; genus Anhinga; species Anhinga rufa. The sequence goes on along the minus strand of VZTV01033795.1, from coordinate 13,522 downwards.
CCCAACATACTCTAACAAAGAAGCATAGAAGTAGCCTTCCCAGTACAAAAAAA
>VZTV01033785.1:764-15312 GCA_013400875.1 Anhinga rufa | reverse complement strand
CCAACCCCTGCCGTTCTGAGATTCTGAGATTGTGACCCTCCTGGGTCCCCTGGTCTTCTTCTGGGCAGGAGGTAACACATCTGGAGCTTTGCTGGCCTGGATAGCGTACCAAATAAACCGGAGAAGTGCTGCACTAGATATTTTTTTGGTCAGTGGTATCACTTAGGCTTACCTCATACTCACCAGAAACCTTCATGGGTTGAGGTTTGGGATGAGACTGGCCTCAAACATCAATGGGTGAAGGGATAGAAGTCAGGCAGACAAAAGTGGTGATCTTTCTTTGGGGAGCTGCCTAGAAAGAAAATCTGGGCCAGTGTTAGTGGGTGCCGTGGGACCTCTGCCACGTGGTCCCACTACAGCTGTTGGGTTAGCCTGGCTTGGCTTTGAGGTTGCCCTGAGATTGACAAGGCTCCCGCACTGAGTGCTGGAGGCAAAGGGACATATGACAAGGGAATGGTATCCCAAGAGCAGAGCAAAGGAAGAGCCAAAGTTTGTAGCATGTGCTGGGTTATAAAGACAATGCTGATCCACGTGGCTTAAGTCTCTCTGGAGAAGAGCAGTGGGTTCTCAGAGAAACACACCAGTGCCCCGACGAACTTTTTAGGAGAGCGAATGGCTCTTGACCCTTTGCATGTTATAAACATGGGTTAATATGTGAAATGTCTGTTTTATTTATTTACCTCTGCTTCCAGAGATCACCCCCTTACCTGCTCCAGTACAATTTCACTCATGTTTAATTCAGCTTTTACTTCCAGCTGAATATGCTGCTAATCTAAAGGGGCACAAGCAGAAAAAGACAACAACCTCCTGCCCAGGGTCACCAACTGCTTTTCCCACTGAGGCAGGGGCCTCAGGTGGTGTGATGGGACATTTGATGGTGCGCAGCTGTGGGACGGGAGCATCTCTCTGAGTCGAAGCTCTTTGAATACAAGCCCACCATGCACAGCCTTTCCCGTAACCACAGGGCTGCTCTGCAGCATCTTCCCTGCTATGCAATGCCAGAAGCAGCTGGTGTGTGGATCACAGCCCTGAGTAAACATCTGGGTCACAAGGCAGGGGTGGGTCTTGCTCTCTGGAGCAGGGCTGGGTAGGGAAAGGTGAGCAGGAGGCCTTGGGAGCAATGCCATGCATGGTGCTGGGGACTTCACAGGCTTGTGGAGGAGTATTTGTCTTGCACCTTTTCTCTCTGGTTCAGAAAAGAACTCCTCTCAGTAAGAAATGGCTGGGGAAGGGCAGGCACTGTGTGCTCAAATAAATGTTTTTTAATACTTCAGTAGGAAAGGAAAAGAAATAAAAAGGTAATGGGGGAGAGCCAGAAGCAGCAGTTATAAAATATGAACGGTGTAGCTGGGTTTCCCTTGCTTGACTGAGAGCATGCCTCAACACAGGGAGAGGAGGGAGTGGAGGAGGCAGCAGCCAGGAAACCTCTATCCCTTTTCAAGTGTTCAACTGTGAGCCTGTGGCATGCCCGGACCTGACAGCCTGTCCCTGCTGTCACCTGGCTGTGTCCCACTGACCTGGTGTGAGAGGTGCAGCCACACGCTTTGTCATCAGAAATGCAAGATCTCTCCCCACCTCTGGCTGTACCCTGTCCCGCAGCAGGCTGAAATGCACACATCTGTCCATGCGCAGGCAGGTCCCCTCCAGAGATGCTTGGATAGGCACACAGCTTCACTGGTACACATCTCCATTCATGCACGTCCAGAGAGTCAGATGCATATGTACACTGGCTTGATTTCACACATGGATGTACTCACACAGGGCTATAGGGAGCTGGGATTGTTTAGCCTGGAGAAGAGGAGGCTGAGGGGAGACCTTATCGCTCTCTACAGCTACCTGAAAGGAGGTTATAACGCGGTAGGTGTTGGTCTCTTCTCCCAAGTTACTAGTGATAGAACAAGAAGAAATGGCCTCAAGTTACATCAGGTTAAGTTTAGATTGGATATTAGGAAAAATTTCTTCCCCAAAAGAGTGGTCAGGCATTGGAACAGGCTGCCCTGACATGTGGTGGAGTCACCATCCCTGGAGGTATTAAAAATATGTGTAGACATGGCACTTCAGGGCATGGTTTAGGAGACATGGTGGTATTGGGTTGATGGTTGGACCTGATGATCCCAGAGGTCTTTTCCAACCTTAATTCTATGATCCTATGATTCTATAAATACAGGAACAGGCTCATGAGTGTATACACGGATGCCCAAGTAAGTATGTCTATGGACATGTACCTGCACACAACTGTGTAAAACCACACAGGGTCGGCAGATACACAAACGGGCATGAATGTACCTGCGTGCACATGCAAACCTGGCAACAAACAGACGTACACACATACAGAGCTGAGCAGTCGTACATGCTCTGAGGTAGATACACACTCATGTAAATGAATCTGCAAGTGTGTGCACATGTACAGCTCCTGCACCCCCCCATCCCTGCACACCACCACAGCCATGGGAATGCCGGTACACATCTATGAACATATCCAGGAGCTGAGACCCCTATGGGGAGCCCCATAAGCGGATGCACAGAGACATGGACCCAGCATGCCAGGTTTCCGGCCACAGGCTGCATGTCCATCGAGGCCTGCAGCGTGTAAACTCACTGCAGGAACAAGATGCTGATTCATGCTTCATCCTTTCCATGTTTCTTCCAAAACACACCATGAGACATATCTGGAAAGTGAGCGCCTGCCTCGTGGTGCACTTGTTTTGTTTGCACTTGTGGGATCCTTCCCATGAAGAGTACAACTTTTGTTAATCCCCCAAGAGCCAAAGCAAGCTGATAGATTCCCCAGCATGGCTTGATAGCTTGGTGAGAAAGGACAACTTGCATGGCTTGGCACTCAGAGGGGACAAAGCAAGGACTTGCTTTGAGACTACAGTCATGCAAAGCTGCCCCAAGGCCCATTGCTGGTGGGATGTGCTTCCTTCTGCCCTGCTCTCCCACAGCAAAGCAGTGCAGTGCATACAGCAGTCTTCTCCTCCTCCATAAAAGGCTCCTGATCTGCTTAAAGTTCAGTATCTACTTGGGTGGTGGGTTGAACCACCTCTCTTGTACTCCTAGGGACCACCAGCTCTTAAAGCTCTTTCTCCACTGCCTGATGTGTGGCTTATCAACACGAGAGCTTGCAGCGTCTATCCCTGCAGCACGTGTATTGGTTTTGGGGGGAGTTTTACTGGAGAGTTGTGGCTTTGGAGACTGTTGGCTGCTCCTCAACATCTCCACTCCTGCCTTCCCCACAACCCAGCTCAGATGTGGGTACCTATGCACAAGCCCCGTGCAGCTCATGCAGACTCTTTCACATGTCTCCAGTTGCAGGCTGGTTTGTATGTGCAGACATGTACCTCTGACTCTCATATGCCCCTTTGTCCTCTCTGTCTTTCTATCCTGGGGGGTTATTTCTCATTACACCAACACCCTTTGATATTTTTTTGAGGAGAAAAGTCACCCTAAGGGAGGTGTTGGGATGCTGAGCTTCATCTCACTGTCTGATCCTTTTACAGTGTCAGAGCAGCCCCAGCGCAGCCGACAATTGCAGCTGTTCTTCTTTCGCAGGACTGTTGAATTGAGAAAGTCCCAACTTCAGAAGGCAACACTGCCAAAAATGACAGCTTTGCCTACTTCTTCACATTTTAATTAAAACTCTACCCATTCGCCTTTGTCCCCGCTCCTTCCTTCTGTACCTTCCCCTGCCCTGACCCTCTCGCTGCAAACGAACATCTAATGTCAGCTAGGGAAAAATGCATTCATTCAGCAATTAAATAATTGAATGCTTCTCTGGCAAAATGAACTATCTCCTGCCTTTCTTGTGTTTTACCACTTTTTTTTCCCCTTCTTTTCCCCTCTTGTTTCTTCTTCCCTCTGGTGAGATAAGGCTGCCATTCTTGAAAGCCATCTTAAATATTCATGTTTTAATTAACGGACTTTATTGCATGAACTCTATGTAAGATAATAAAAGGACTGCTTGAGGCACAACACATTTTTTTTTTGTTTGTTCTTGAAAGAGGACTAAGAAGTAAAAAGCCTAATACGTTTCCTCAGCAAACATTTGAAAGATACACAGAAATGACAGCCATGGGTCATTTAGCCAGTGGATCCTCCGTAACCCACATACTCCTGACTATCGCTTTGCAGTGTGTCTCTATAAATGTGGAGCATGGTGTAAATCCATGGCCCCTTGCAGGGACCGGTTCCTCTGGATAAGCACCAGGCTCTGCAATGGAGAGAGGAAGGCAGTGGTTTGCATCCAGAGGATGTGTGGGTGGAGATGGAAGCAGAGCTGCAGCGATCAAGGACACTTCAGGGCTGTGAGTGTTTGGTGCTGAATGCAATCTTTTGCTGAACCTGGAAACTGAATGTGTTGGTTTTAGTTTGGATGATGTTTTTGACAAAATAAAATAGAGGGAAGGTTTGGACCAGTCCCCTTCCCCAATATTTCTGGGTTGAAAAACCCAAATATTGACTGTACATTTCTGCAATGCATTTTGCTTTTATCGAAGGCAAACAAGTTGATAGAATACATGAATTTGTGAAACATCTGGTATTGACAGTTATGTATTTTTTGCCAAAAAGAGAAGAAAAATGTTAGATGAAACTTCATTCTATGTGGGTGCTTTCTTATGGTGCAACACGCTGAAATTAATTTTATATTCTGAGTGTGTCATCAGTGCTGCGTGACAGGGGTCTTTGCACCCAGTTTAGCTGCATTTTTGTGCTGGGTGGGGTCCTAAGGATGCTGGACCAGAATCTCATAGGGAGGCCTATGCTCTGTTCCTGTATTTGCTCATGACCTTGAAGAAGTCAAGGCATTTGTGTACATGGTGCACTTAATGTTGTTTTTATTCTCCTGTTCTTTTTTTTTTCTTTATTCTGACTCAGATCTTGAGTGCAATTGGCACTTTCTTAGAAAACAGATGTACAGTGCCTAGCACCAGCACTCCCTGAGCTGTGATGATAGCTCTTAGTAAGACTGGATATAAATAATCATAACAGTTAATAAATACTCCAGTGGTCGCTGTAGGTAAAGTTTGGTTGTGGAGTTACTTCTCTTTTAGGAAAAGGTTTGTCTCTTACAGGGAAACACCCTTGAATTGAGGCTGCTTAACAGCTAGAAAGAGAGGGATTGTCCAGCATTAAAGGAGGCAGGTGGGTGGTGCAGAGAAAACATCTTTAGTCACCCAATATAAGTTTTCAGTGCTTCAGTGATAAACTATATTGTGCCCTGAGGATGTCTCTATCTATCACATTGATTACTCCATTTGCTATTTGCCTAGTACTGATTTTTTTCACCCTAAATCAAGAAAGAGCCAGAGTTCACCATTAGCTGCCAAGGTGCAAAGATGGGGTCACTCTGCTGAGTTGAGTTGAAGGGCTCTGGATTTATACCAGGATGAGCAAGCACACAGGTAGGCTGGTTTTAATAATAGATTGTCTGGCAAAGAAGTCTCCATTTTATCTTCTGAAGGTGCTGTCACCTCTGTGATGCTCTGTTTGTGGAGGTGAAAATGCTGGACTTCTTGCTAGTATGCTGCCTGGTAATGTCTAGGGCTGCTTCTCTTGGTGTAAGCTACGGGTAAGCAAGTCAAGGTTATTTTCTGATAAAGGATCCACACTCCTCTGTCGTGCACCAGCAAAGCTGGAGGTGGTTTAACAAAGTCTAAAGGCAGCAAAGCAGCTGGGGAACCCAGCAAGAGGAGTGAATCCAAAGTGAACATTCTTGTTCAATACTTGCAAAACTTTACTGACAGGAAAAGGAAGGAGGAGGAAGGAGGAAGGTGAGAGGAAGGAAAGCCCAGATTTGGGCAGATCATGTAATGACACGAATTCATTTGCCAGCACATATGTCTCAGGATGTGCCATTGCATCACCTATCTCCAAGCCTAGTTTGACATACCCCTTATTATTATATCTGGGACATCCACTTCACTAAATGTTTTGCTGGTCTCTTTAAGCCATGAGCCCTCTGGCTCTCAGATCTGCTTTAAGTTGCCTGACTGTGAGCAGCAGAGGATCTCAGCTCTCGGTGTCCCATGTGCTGTAGTGACTGACTCCGGTTGTCCTCAGTGGAGACATCCACATCTCGGCAAGTCACCCTGAGCTCCCTTCTTAGTCAACAAAGACCTGCTTGAAGTGGGTGGTGGGTATGAGGGCAGGCTTCATCCTATCCCAAAATAGACATCAGAGGGAAGGAGTCAGGATCTTTAGCAAAGGGACTGGGTAGTTGATTTGGAGGACGAGTAATGGATATGGGTGACATCTCAGCTTGAGTGCAGCCTTGCCACTGGTGATAACTGAAGTGATTGTCTTTGGGTTGAAATGGAATACTGACGTTAGCACTGATACGAGCCCATCCCTGGTAAAAGCCACCTGACCTTGCTGGCTCCTCTCCATCCCCTTTCCAGGAGAGGTTGTTCTGCAGGATATATCTCTAACGGATTGAGCACTGCAGGGAGGATGTTAGTAAAGCCTGTGCATCCCAGAGTATTCCTCCTGCTGAAGACGCCTCTTTCCCCAGCACTAAAGGAAACAAATCACTCATAGAAATTACAATTAAAATAAGCTTTCAGTAAGTCTAAACCCTTTGGGAGGTTTCCCATTTCATGGTTGCTGAGATCAGCTGTTACACCATCCTCAGCAAGTCTTCAGATTATCCACTGCCTGCCCCATCTTCATGATCATCCCTAGCCCCTGCCCAGAGGTTGCTTTCCCCACCCTCTTATTACTCCCTTCCTTTCAAGCATGACCCCTTATTAAAAGGATGCCATGAGAAGCAGTCCTTGCCCATCCCCTCACACACCTATCTTAATTTGAAGCTGAGCTTGGCGATGAGCTCAGAGAACAGATGAGATGCCTCTTCATCTGGGATTAATGAGATCCAACCCTGAGAGAAGGGTGATGCTCGTGCTGACACACCTGGATCTGTTCACACTTGATTTGGACTGTTCAGCCTCACTGCACGTGATTTGCACACTGCAGGAACGCCTGGGACCAGCTCGCAGAGCCCTGTCCACCAGCCCGTATTGTGAGCCTGCCTCTCTCATCCAGCCATGCAGATGGAAAGTCTAGATTGTGAGATGTCATGGTCTTCTACCCCTTCATCCGCTTTTCACTGGGAGGACTAGAAACAACCATGCAGTTCTTGTGTTTTGCAGAAGTCTGGAGCTAAGCATGGTGTGGGCATGCGTTCCTAATGCCCTAGGGCCTGCACCCTTGGCGGAAAGATTGCCCTGAGACCAAGGCTGAAGGTGGTCTGGTGGCAGGCTATGTGCTTTGAGCCTCCTCGTTGGTGCCTCCCACTGCTTTGTGAGCCTCCCCTCCTCCGTGCTCAAAACTCCCCTTGCTTCCTCAGCAGTGCTGGCATAGCTGTATGTGTGTTCACCTGCAAAATTCAATGGGGGAGCTGGCCCAGCTTAAAAAGAAAAAAAGAAGTGCTTTTAATCACTCTAATAGACTGATTCACTGCGTGGACCCACAGGCAGCCGTGCTGTCACAGGAGGCATGACGGGGTGATGTGGGATGAATGGCCAGGGAGTCAAGTTAAAGCCTCCAGAGCAGTTATGCACGTGGAGCCGTATCCTTTGGTGCATTTCTGAGATCCAAGTGAGCCAAACTCATCCTGGACTGGCTCTGAGAGGAGTGCTTTGACCTGCCCTCCTCTCCCTGAGCATGGTCTTGCTGTCCCCCGATGTCAGCACCAGTGATATTGCAATGGGTGGCGAGTGACTCTGCTCACCAATCCAACTGAAAGCCAACTCCAGGAAAGAAGAACAGGGATGAACTTTAATTTGGATCCATGAGGTGGCCTGAAGCAGGGTGCAACCAGCCAACTTCCAGAAAAGGGGACACATGGCATGGTGCCTTCTGGCCACAGCCTGCCTTAAGGTCTGGTTAAGCTGCCTGCAAAGCCCCACCTCTTGGCTCTACCCCTGTGTCTGAGTCACCAGCGATCGGATCCCTTTTGTTTGCATTTAGTGTAGAACTTGTTAATTGGCTCTTTCATTCCGCTCCTTAAATGTAAATGAAGAGTGGATCATTAAACGGGGATACAGGAGCCCTTTCTGAACAAAGCAGGTTTCAGCTGGAGGAGGAAGCATAGGAATCGTTTTTCTCTGTCCCTTTTACTCCAGGTATCTCTCTCTCTGGTAGAGATGGTTTCAGTCTCAGAGGAGCTTCTCTGCTCTTTTGCTGCTGAAGGCCTCCTCCTGGGGGTGTGCAAGGGATTTTCCTGGTGACAACAAGATGGGCCAAGGCCAGAAGCAGCAAGACAAACCTGGCTGCCTTCCCTTTGCTTTGCAAGTTTGCATGTGCCCTGGTCCTTCTGCTTGCAGATTGTCCTGCTTGGATGCAAAATCCAAGGGGAGGTTGGAAGCCACTTCATCAGGTGCCTTCTTGGAGCTGCCAGCCCTGCGTTATGCCAAGTCAGGCGTGGTGGTCTTCAGGGTGCCCCACTGTCTGGTTTTGCCCTGGCAGCACCATCCTGTTCAGGATGGAGGGGGGTTAAGTGTTGCCTTGCTGGAGCCTGTTGCTAATGCCTTGTGCTTGGCAGTGTGGTGATGCAGCCGCGCAGTGTGGCCGGATCTGTGGGCGATGGGAACAGATGGCATATGCTCTGCTGAAAGCAAAGCTCTCCCTTTGCTCAGGGTGTAAAGCGATATTTTCTTTCCTGCAGGCCTCAAATCTGTCCCTGGTGCACAGCTCTTGGCCACCTTAGGACATTAAAGGGGAGGTTTTGCTCCTGTGCATTGATTAGTGTTGTGAAGCAGTGGCTGTGGGGGGGTGGATGGCATGGGTGGTTTGTCTGGGATGTTTTTCTGGGGTTCAGCAGATATTCTGCATGAGCCTGAGTGACCTGGCCCCAAACCTGTTTGGACTTCAAGGACATGAACTTGACAGCTGGCCACAGCTGGTCTGTGACCAGCTGGAAGGTCTCCACATGGTGACCTGGGAGTAGCTGGGATTTGGAGGCCATTTAGAGATGGAACCCTGTCTTTCTGTCATTGCAAGGGCTCCAGAGGATGAGTGCACCTCCCCAAAACCTGGAGACACAGGGAAAGGCCAGGCAATGCATATGACAGCACTGCAGAGACAGCCCATGGTGGGCAGAGAGGGGTTGTTTGCAGTGGGTGCATGGATCCAGGGTGATAAAAAGGGGCTAGGGTGCTGGGCTAGAGGTTGAAAGCCAGGTCTGATGCTGTGTGTTCATCTTTGGGGTCACCCCATAAAGCCCGGGGACAACAGAAAGGGACCAAACAGCTACCATAACCAGCTTAGGTCAAGGTGGTTGTGGGGTCTCACTGAGAGACACAGCTCTGGCCTCCTAAATGCCACATCTCAGCCTAGGACAGAGGTTGCCATTTGGTTAATGCAGCCGTGTTGCAAAAGGAATGAGTTTGTCACATTGAATCAACACAGCAGGAAAAAATCCCAGACCCCTGAAATGACATTGAACCTGTGCAACGTCCCCTTCAGTTCTCAGCATCCTGAGAAACCACAACCCCCTTTCTACAAGCCTGGTCCTGTGTCACAGCCCATAAGATTTCCTGGACCAGAGGGTGAGCTCAGGTCGTGAGGAAGGGACCGGCTGGTTGGATTTCTTTTTCTGCAGGAGACAGGGTGAACAGGAGCATGCAGCTTTTTCTCCCCTTCGCTTTCCTCTGCTACATGATGGCCTGAAGGGGTCTTTGCCTTTGTGTCCTCATATGGCCTGGTGGAATAATTATCAGGGAGGATGATGAGCCCAGGGAAGATCTGAGGTACTGCACGGTGCTGGGGACAGCTTTCTCCATTTCCAGCCTGGAGGGTAACAGGGTAGAAGCAGCTGACCTTTTTTTCTGCTTGGCTGTGCCATGCTCCTCCAAGCAGATACTGCTCTCACTCTGGGAGACACAGCAACCGGGAGCCAAGCTCTTGAGCCAGGGCTCTGCAAATGCAGCCGCTCCAAGGCCACCGCTGATGGGACCTGGCATCTATTCCCCTGCAGAGGACTGCCTGGACTTCATCCCCCCGCAGCGCTTCTCCCTGACCCGGCTGCAATCACAACAGGAGAAAGGTGCTTCAGGTCTCCACTTATGGATGCCCTGTGTCTCTTTGGGCAAGAAATGTAACCTCTCAGTGCCTCAGTTTTCCCACTTGAATAAAGGATTTCAACATCCTTAAGACTTTCAGATGGAGGTTAGTAGGAAAAATCAATTTTTTTCTTTCTCTCTCTCTCTCTCTGTCTTTCTTTCTTGGTGACTTTTTTTCTCTTTCCTCCATTCTGTTTTTTTTATTTTTTCCCTTGCAATACCCATCTATCCAGACATGCCTACTCCCATCCAGGGCTAGTGGAAGGGAAGATCTAGGACAGGATCTAGTCCTCTAAAGCTGCAGAGGACAAGAGGACCAGAGAAAAGGTCTGCTGCCCCACTGGCTTGTGGGGGCTGCTATGAGCTGAGCTTTTTACTGAGCCATTTCCAGGGCACCAGGAACCCAAGTGCAAGGATATAAAGGCTTCTTTTCTTTCGAGAGTCTCAGATAGTTCACACAGGGATCTTTTATTAGACTTGGGGAGATATTTTCATGCATTTGAAAAGTTTTATCTAAAATTCCCTGCCTTTTTATTTTTCTAAACCCACTAAAAATCTCCTCTTAACTCCCCCAGCAGTGACACATTCCCAGTTCTTGTCTTCCTGCTCCCGCTCAAAATAGGTCTAGTGGGAATGTCCCACACAGAACATTGAGTTCTAACATTTTTCTCTTTCACTCAAAAATACAGAAAAACCCAGATGCCTCCATGGAAAATTTGTCTTTGGGTCAGAAAGCAATTTACTTATTTTAATAAAAAGTGTTTTAGGGAATGTTTAACACCAAATGCCCTGATGAAACTGCTTTGTTCTCGTCTGTGCTGAAGTCTTGGCTCTCCTGGTCATTAGATGGCACTGGATTTTTTAGTTTTTTTTCGTGTGGGGTTTGTTTGTTTGGTGGTGGTGGTGGTTTGGTTTGGTTTGATTTTTGTTTGTTTTGTGTGGTTTTTTCATTTGGTTTTGGTTTTGGTTTTGGTTTTTTTTCCCCCTACTCCTGAGCAGGCTTCTAGCACAGAGGTGCTGGAAAAGCAACCTCAAACTGGACATCCTGATTGCCTGGTGTATCGAAGTTATGGGGCTACGACTACTGGAGCATGGCTTTCCCCACACTGCCGTGCAGTTGGCAGCTGGTGTGTTCACATCAGAATCAGCTGCATTTGGGTGCCGGGTAGAATAAGCTTTATAGTCCTCCTTTCAGCACAGCTGTGTTGTGTGGCTGCTCTGTGAGTCACGGATAGATGCAGTTTAGAAAAAAACAATCTTATTCATTACTTATGAAACTCTTGTTCATCTTGTAAGGTCTTGGTAGCTCTTCCATATGCAGATCTTCAATCCTCACCTGCGATGTTGTTTCAGGATAGCTGGGGATTTGGGAAATGGTTTACAACTTCTACCTGAAAAGCACAGTCCAGATGGGACCTGGGGTACCCTGGGTAGGCACTGTGGGTGTTTCAGGCTGTGTGAGTTGGAGGGTTTGCTAGACAGAGAATGACTTATTCTTCCCACTTGTCCCCAGACTGTGTGATGTTCCTGTAAACTGATGCACATACAAATAGAACTGATAACTGCTGAAAATGTGCATCATTGCTACAAACTCCTGTCATGACAACTGCACATCTGCTTTCCGTGCTTTCTCTTCCCCCTCCAAAATCAGCCCCCGTGGTCCCCCAGGCAGGGTGGGGATGCAAAAATTTAACTGAACAAGTCTATCTCCAGACCAATCTGAAATGTGTTGTAACGCTGGGACCAGCCTTTTTTATTTGATATATCAAGACTCAAGAATCAGAACCACCCTGGGATTGGCAAGTCCATCCCTAGGGCAGGATCTACTCTACCCATCCCTAATCCTTACCCAGTCCATCCCTAATAATCTGTTCTTCAAAACCAATGAGGGAGCCACCACATCCTTTTCAGAAGATTTATTCTCATGTCTTGTGGGTGTTTGAGGTTATCAAAACAGGGTACAAAATCCACTCATCTAACATGTGTCACTGTGCTGGCTCAGTCCTATACTACCCGCACTCTGAAGGCTTACTTCTCCTTTTGAAATTTGTTAAAAACAAGGATTCAGATTTAAAGGGATGTTGGTTTCTTGTAGCTAGTTAATAGCTACGTGCTCTCACAACACTCCCACCCCTGACTTGTTTTCTGCTTATGTCTGTTGGTAGAGGAGCCTGAAGAGAGAAAAGCCATGGCTTGGGCAGCCCCAGGTGCCTGCTGTGGGGTCACCACATCTCGAGTGCATCTTTTCTTCACAGTCTCCTCTGTGCTGAGTGCATCTGAAAGGTGACACAGGAGGAGCCTACCTTCTCTTCCATTAAATCATTGCTGGAGACTGTCACTGTTCCAGCGTATTAGCTGCCGAACTTAAAAAGGAACAAAGGAGCTATTTGTAAAATACATGTTGGGAAGAGATTAAACTTGACATCTCAGCTACGGAGCCTTCCCCAGGTGAAGAGAATATACAGAGCTGAAATATATTTTCCCTTTTCCCCGGCTGCTGGAGGAAGGACCTTCCCCTGAGTTACTGTTTTTTAACCCACTTCCACAGATGCTTACTAAACAATCTCTCTTGCTAGTTAGCAAGGTCCCTTGGCACTCACCTTTCATGGTCATAATTTGATCATCAGGTGGGGATTGGGAAGAAATACCCTGTCTGCCGGCAGCCCTGCCTGTTGGAAGCAGTCTTTCTGAGTCTCAGTGTTACAGCAGCAAAGAGGGAGAGGGATTGTGCTGGCTCAGTACTTTCCCATGCTTCACAGCAAGTGGTTGCTAAAGACAAGTCAGGAATAACAAGAGCTGCAGTGCTCCAGCCAAGTGGGTTTTTTTATCCTTCATAAGCCTTGTGTTTGGGGATGTGTCTCATCTGACCTCCAACACAATGCAGCCTCCCCTTCATGCTGCAGCTCTCAACTCCATCCGAGTTTGGGCAAATGTCTGGGCAGGGTGATAGTCACTTGGTCCACAGAGCGTTAGGGAAGAGGAAGTCCAGGGCCCTGGCAGTAAGTTGCAAGACCTTTCTACCCCACTCTAAAAAATTAGCTCTGATTTAAGAATTACTGCTTTGAAGCCTTGAGTATCTAGCTTTTCTCAGCTGAAGGAGCTTTAATGAGGGTGCAGGCACCATGATCCTTATTTCTACAGTATGTTCAGTGGGCCATGGGGTGATGTTAGACAAGGGGACCATTTCTCATCTCCAGTGTCCCGGCTGGATGCTCTAAGCGGTGTTGAGCTGAGGTTGCGGAAGGTCTCTTTACTGTGTATGTGTCCTTGAGGGGAGAGGGATGGGGCAGACAGCATATGGACAGCAGGGGCAACATGAGTCCTGGTGCCATGGTTGTTCTGCCACAGCCACAGGTCTGTTACCCCAGACTGCTGCCTGATTTGCTTGAACCACTGGACCTGACCTCTAACACTTCATAGGCCACTGGAGCAGGCAAACAAAAGATTTCTAACTGTCAGGTTGCTTTTCCCAGAAGTTGTGAATATTCAGCTGGTGCGAAGGAGAGACTGATTATTCCTCATCCCACAGACAGACTGATTTAATTTGAGATGTTTGGAGGCCCTCTAGACTGCAGCCTGCCTGGGACACCTCACGTGGGCCAGAGCAAATGCTTCCCCGCTCCTGAGGTCTGGGCCTGGAGTCATCCTCAACCCCTGAGTGATCTGCATTGATTTCCCTCCTCTGGATGCCACAAAGGTTCCCCCTTGCAGATCGTTGTCTCCTTGGTAACTGAACCACAACAGATGAAACCTGGACTGAAACCCATCGGCCTGCAGAGCCCAAGCAATGAGATGGGAAGGAGGGGGAAGGACATGGGAAGCCCTTGGTCTGGTTGATGAGGTGCATCACGCAGACGTACAGCCTCCACTGCCGTGTGTTTTGTCCCAACTCCTGGCTTGTGCTACAACTCCCGTGCATGACAGGATTTGCAGCACATCCATTCCCTTCCCAGCTCTCCCTGTTCAAGGAAAACTGTGGTGTCCCCTTGCTCTTTCTCTGCCACATCCTTTCCCGGTGAAGCCCACACAACTGAGGAAAGGACAAGCCTTATCTCCAATTGCTTTGAGCCCTTCCTGCTCCTACACAAAACCTTACTATGGGGAGCAGTGGACGTAGCCCAAAATTAAACCCAGGGTATGTGTTTGTTGCTAGCTTTATGGCTGTGGGCACTTCTCTGGGGATATTGGCTGGGTATTTAGGGTTTTTCCCCCTCTCTCTGTTTGGCCTAAGTTTGGTTTTCTTTTAGCACCACTGCGTTATTTACCCTTGCAAGCATGTCTGGAAGGTCTGCCTAATTTTGTCTTTCAATCAGAATCAGTATTTCAACAGAGAAATATGGTACAAAACAGTAAGCAGTGGGTTTCCCCAAACAAAATTAATCATCCTGCTCCAGGCATCATTTCCCTTTCATACTCACCCAAGGTCTCCTTTCCCTCTCACCCACCTCCTGAGTCTGAATCTCCTCTTTCCCTCCCCCTCCTGCCAG
>VZTV01033783.1:0-16595 GCA_013400875.1 Anhinga rufa | reverse complement strand
TATCCCAGCTGACACCAGGACAGGGAAACATACTGACAGTGTATTTTTCAAAAGCAAGAATGTTCACATATTCGAGAACATCTTAAGTAACAAAAGTTTCCATGCCAAGAAAGTAGGTGACTAATTAATTTACAGTGTTAGCAATTGTAAGAAGAAGGTAACTATTTTTTAAAATTTATATAGGGTTTTGGAACCTACATGTCAAAATAAGTAAAATAAAAAGATTTTTATCTTGTCTCTGACTTATTTTTAATTTATGATGGGACTGGAAGAATCAAGAACTCATTTCTGGTTTTGAGTTCATCAACAAACTGCTTAGTTGACCAAACTTTCTTTTCTTAATGTCACTTTTAATATTAAAAGCCACATTCTTCAAAGATTATTTGATTACAAAACTATTTTTATTGTCCAGTGTGTCAAATGTTGCAGTAATCTAGATATTTCATTCATTGCCTTTTTTATTTTCCATTGTTTCTATTTGTTTCATATTTATATATAAATTCAACTATTTCCATATTTATTCCATAAAGTTTTTTATGCCTTCAACTTTCGTCTTTCAACCAAAACAAAAAAAAAAAACAAACCACACACAAAAGATTGTCCATCTAGCTGTGGGCCTTGGTATGAGTATCTGAAGAGAGGCTAACAGTCAAGAAGAGTTATTTTATATCTGATTTTTCATTTTAAAATCTTGTTTCACTTTAGTAGAACAAGACAAAACATGTACGACTACTTTGAATACTTATTTTTTATAAGGACTATCTACAATTTTGTCTCTAAGCTGTCAGGGTGATCTTTTTAAGTATAGTATTTCACAGCAGTTCTGGCTGCCACATTATACACACAGGGTCAAATGGAAAACAAGCACTGGGGATGGAAAGGAAATGCATAATTAGAGACCATTGGTTTTGCGGGGGTTTTGCTGTTCTTGTTTAATTAGTTGTTTTTTTCTTTATTCTAAAAATATATCATCCACTTTTGGGATGACCTGGACTTATGTCACCTTAATTAAAGTGTTGAAAATTTTCTAATGGCAAAGTGTTTTTTCTTTCCTGCCAAAATGGTGATTTATCAAACTCTGCTTTAAAATTTTTTTTTAAGGATCTTAATACAAATAAATATATCTGTGTGAATGCACACACCCCTGTCAAAACAGGAAACAACTTCTGTGAAAACTTTGCCTATTTCCTTTTCATTTCTCCTGATTAGCAGGAGTCCAGAGACAAGTGTTCACAGTGTGGTTGGACAACAGTAACAAAAATTATGCTTCATGCTTTCTTTGGGGTTTGTGCTAGTAGAAGTTTCTTTCTTAAAAAAAAAAAAAAGCCAACTTTAAGAAGTAATTGAGACTAATTATTTTTAAAGGAAAAGTAAATATTCAGGGATGTGTTCAAAATAAGAAGTGGTATCTAAGTAAAAAACCCCTCTGCTGTGTTTCTTTTATGAAGAGAGGAACATCTCAGAAAGGCAAACAACTTAAGAATTAAACCTGAACTTGAAGAATAGTCAGAGTCTTTGATCCACAGTAGAATAGACTGCTGTCACTTCATTGCATATTTATTAGAACTATTAAAATTCATGAACTTAAGATGTCCTGATATCATCCATGAAAGTGTTGAACCAATGAAGGGATGATAACAACTAATTAAATCCATGCAGCAAAAATCCATCCAGAGCACCCAAAAAGGTTGTCCTACATGTCTAGTGATGTTATGGGAAGAGAATATTGTAAATTGTTCTTAGTGAAGCAGGCAGGAACATTCTGTTCTCACCTCTTAATTTCAAAGGATGTCCTTTCAAACACTTTCATCTTTTTTCATCTATTTTCTTTTGAGCAAGTAAAGAAGACAGGGAACAAAGAATTTACTACAGAGCTCTCAAAAGAACAACCCTTTTGTACGGAACTGCTTTTGTAGCCTCAAATCTTCATCAAGGCATGGTGACAGGAAGTTTACCAAAGTCTACCACTTTGTAAGAATTATATATTCTGGTTGTTCATATTCCTCAAATATTTGAAAGGGAAATATTGTTCTGCTTTAAAGTAGCAGAAGCTTTTCTGTCATATACTAAAAAGAGTGCTCAGGAAAGAAACAAATTAAACAGAAAGATCTAGAGAGGTTCTTAATAATCTAACATTAAAACATAAATATAGATTATATTTTCCTTTTTAATACAGCTCTTTAAAATCTATTTTCTTTGTTTGATAGGACTCAGTGAAAAATTCTCACATTGTCTGCTTACAAAACCTTTAATTCCTTCTCAATTAATATTGAATAAGCTAGTGAATTACTTTTTTCATTTACAATCTACTTGATTATAAATTATACATGAAAAGATGATTCATTTAAAATTTTAGCCCTGGTCTTGACTTATCTGGAAGACCCTCACATAAAGGGTGTTTCATAATCAGTACTGTTTCATAACTTGAGATCTGTTAAACAACTTCCCCAAAAATACACACTGACAAAATAGATAATAACAGAAATAATTTTCACATACTATTTTTGGGACTTGCATTTTTTCCATAGATCATAACTGTAATTGTTTTACTTGCCTTGATTATTTTACTTGTAATTACATCCTCTGAGGGATTATGAGAGAATCCAGGTGACTAACCTTGCAGGACTCATAACTATAAACTGTCACTAAAACCCAAAACAATCAAGACCTGGGCTCTCAATTGCCTGAAATAGGTTCTCCATTATTTTAGGGATATTTATTTGTTCTTTCCAGTCTCTACTTCCCATAGTCTTTAATTTACAGAACATTTTCTTATTCAGATTTTTATCTGAAACATTTGAAATATGTTTCTAATAACAGTAATTTATTAATTTTTATTTTAATAATTGAAAAATTTAAAAAGTAAACTATTAAAATGTAATAATAATAAATATATTAAAATATACCTGGCATATTACATATTCTGTAATGCTGTTACATATAATAACGTAATAAACAGATCTTTGAGAATATTATATAATTACAACATTTCAGCCTCTTGATACCATTAATAGGTTTAATAGTTCTTTTCCTACCAGAAGAAAGAGAGGTTTGTAATTATTTTGCTCTTTTGTTTTGTGTATTTGTTTTCTAAGAGCTCTCTTGCTACAGAAAGGTCCCTCTTTCTTTACCACACAGAGCTTGTCTTTCTGCAGAAAGGAGAAGATCCATGCTCTGAACAACTGTACTCTTATTTGTGTGCCCAGCCTGCCCCTATGGTTGAGGCTCAGCATGAAAGACTAGCAATCCCAGTTCAGTGGGGGTGAGCCATGTGCTGAATATTTCCTTCTGGGTAGGATTTGGACTTCATACCTAGCAAGACGTAGGAGAGTGATCTCAGTATCTACCCAGGACAGGCAAGGAATATAGGTCTTTGTACAGATCAGTAGTTTCTAAACATAATACACTGTGTCTCATCTTCACCTCAGAAAGGGCCATTTAAAAAGATGTTCAGATGGTAAATAAATACATGTTATGATGTGACACTGAATAATGTGAATGTCTTCTTTCTACTAAAAGACCAGTCTTCCAAGCTATGAAATTAGAAGTCCTGACTTCAGCTAAAGCTCATATCCCTACTTTCTGAGAGGGATTCTAAATTTTGTGTATGCCGTAAAAGGTTAGTTGAAGGACAATCTAGAAAATCATGAAAACTGCAGTTTGAGAAACAGAGACCAAGATCTATGCTTGGGAGACAGGAGCCTAACTCTTCTGATGATCCAGAGACTCATCTGACACCCGCTTTCAGCTCCCTTTTAAGGATTCCAAAAACCTTTAGACCCTAAGCAGTGCTCTTAGTCTCCAGACTGCTCTCCAGACTCCTCTCTTAGAGGATGTAAACTCTGGCTAACAAGGTCTCACCTTTCAAAACTGTCTCATAAAAAACATTGTTCCAGCAGCAATACTAAATATGCTCGAAAAACTGTGGGAACCAAAGCTGAATGGTCAGAAATCAGAAACTCAGTTTTTAATCATTTTGAAAGTTTTGAGATGAAATATCTTGATTATTCTTAAACTTTTAATTATCTTCTGTAATTTCTTTTCCAAGTTGGGGAGAGGAGTAATCTCTTCATTTCTAACTCATGCCAAATGGAAATCTTCATTTTTAACCTTTTTCTCTTCCATTTTTTGCTAGTGACACACAGTTTAGACTTCTATAAATGGAAATGTTTTATTCCTTAAATTTCATGCAGGACTGAAGCACAATGGTGCTATTCTGCACTATGCAAAATGTGAGGATAGATAAGTTAATGATCAATTTTGGCCTTCAATGTGGGAAACCAGAGAGGCTAGCATGAGGTGAGGAATCCTCTATAAACTGCTGAAGCTAACAAATTTGGAATAACCCTTTGTAGGTATTTCCTTTCCTTTTTTTTTTTTTTTTTTCCGGTCAAAGATTAGCTCATGCACTGAAGCATGAAGGTCCTGTCCTTTCTTAGGTACTAATTTACTTGAGCTATATTCACTTCAAACCCCCAAATACAAAGGAATCCGTTAATCTCTGTCTCAATCCAAACACCTTTATTGGAGCTTTTTAATATAAAAAGGCAAATTCAGAAGCTTAAATTATGCAGTGAATATTCAACCAGTTTTAAGTCTTTTATTACGATGTTATTATTGTTGCTGTTCTCTCTGGTGAGGCACCTTACCTCCTTGCTGTTGATAGGNGCCAACAAGTACGCAAGAGAAAAGGAGAGAAAGAACAATAGCTACCACCACGGATCTGCGGCGTCCCGTCAGTCTGATGTCCCTTCAGAATGGTGGGGGAACGTTCCAACTGGTCTCCCCTGGTTCTGCCTTTTATAGCATTGTCCCGTTGCATAGTCAATGAGCTGGTTTGCATAGCCACACCTCCCGCTTGGCAGTGGGGTGCATGCGCAGTCACCAGAGGGTGCTTGATGGTTCCAGAAGATTCCAGGGGGTCCAAGCCCCCCTCCCGTGTGTTGTAAGATGACCCTGGGGCCAGGCGCAAGTGCAGAGGGCTGGGCCTATGTGCTCCGAGACAGCAAGGTATAGCCATATACATGTTCCTGTTGGGTGGAACCTCCTCAGTTGTCGTCGTGGTGACGCCTTGGCAGTCAAGCCATTCTGCCAGCAATGTTGAGACAAATTTCTAGTCCCTTACATAGGGCAAACTCTAAACCTAGTCTTGCTCTTTTAATCAGGTTTAATGTTGCTGCAAAATTTTTAAATGCCTGTCTTCAAAAATATTCTAATTACCTTACACTTTACAACAGGAAATAAAGCCATTTACAAAGGACAAACTATTAATTTCCATAGTTTATTCTTAAAGGAAACACTGTTCCCTGCTCAGAATAGCTTTTGGAACTTCTTACCATCCATGTACCCCTATCATGTTAAGTCTTCTTTCTCTTTTCTTCTTCTCCTCCTTAGGTCCCCTTTAGCCCTACTGTTTAAGAAGGACAAAGAAAACTTCTTAAAATTCTGCTTATGTTCTTGGGAAATGTCACTTGTTTGGCAGGGATCCTAAACAGTAGCACAGCTTGATCCCCCTGCACAGCCCTACACACAGCCAGACCTGACATCAGGAAGCTTTTTCCATGACAAGCATAAATTAAACTGAAACTCAGTTGCAGAATAATGGATAATGTTTTATAGAATGGACAGTCTGAAAAGCAGACTCCGATGTCTCTTTAGTGGGTCAGTCTTCTCTTCTAAAGTCTCCTTAAAATAGATTTGATAAAAATAGACTTTTAAAGGGCTTTTTATTTTTGAACTGTAAGAGTCTTTTTTTTTGTTTTAGTGTGTGTTTGAGTGTTTTGGGTATTTATTTTTTTTCCGGTGGGGTGGAGGGGAGTTGTTGAGGATTTTTTTTCTCCTTGAGGATTTACTGTGAAATTATTTCTTCAATGCTGTAATTTGCTTTGTTGCAAGTGACCAAACTGATTTTGGCAGTACCATGTGCACAGAAATTTTTAGAAACTTTACTGGAAATTTTTTGAAAGTTCACAATAAAAAGGTGAAGATCCCATCTGCTCAGGCATAACTGAGCAAGGTTATATTCAAAGGAGACCTTTTTCCCCTTCTTCCCCTCCTGTGTTGATATCAAACCTTTTAATTAACCTGTTTCTCAAATAGAAAGCTGTATGTGCCAAGATAGTAGAAGCAGTATTTAGGAAGGTATTTAAATAATAGAAATACTGGCTGGCCAATAGCAATATTTCCTATGAGATAATCAAAAATTGCTCAGTTGTAAAAAAAATCCTCAGCACTGTGGTAAAAGGCCATGCAAAAAATGTAAATAAGAATGTCATCCACTCTTCACTTGGCCTTGTTACCAACAGCAAGAGGGTTGCTGTTATAAAAACTGTGTCCGGGAGTAATGGGAAAGGTAGGAACAACCCAAACCCAAATGCAGCCACGTTGTAGTAGATTATTAGCAGAAGTTTGATGTTATACATATGGGCAGTGTTATATCTGGATTTAAATTGGTAAGTCTACTTGGTACTGTGTTGTCAGTTCAGCAGGGACTCTGAGGGATCTCAGTACCATACTCTACTGTATGCAGTCAAAATACCCCAAATAAACCAATGTAATTTTCTTCATGGACAGAAACAATAAAGGAACTATTTTTCTTCCTCCAGGGAGATACGCCTTGTCATGTAATGCCTGTTACTCTCCTTTCATATAACACCACACACAAATATTTTTGAGCTGCCAGTCATTTAATTTAACAAATTAGTGATTCTGTAGTTATGTTTTTCTTATGCTGATTATAATGATGAATAAAAAGCATAAACTTTAACTTTACTTTTTTTTTTAATTATGCACACATTTTAGCATGAATGTGAAAATGTGGTTTAGGAGAAAAAATTGCCTTAGGTTTTTTTTTCCTTTGTCTGATGCTTTTTGAAAAAGACTCAATAAGTGTTGGAAAACCTGAGTTTACGTTCTGTCTTGTTTCTTATTACTATTTTGTTTCCCAGCTTAAGGCATACTTAGAACTAAGAAGTCCTTGACTTTTGCTCCGTTTTAAAAAAATGAAAACATGATCTCAAGTGTTTTGAACATAGTACAGAGTTGTTATTTCTAGAACATTGATTCCTCTACTTTTACAAACTAATGGAGGTTCAAGTATATTAGGGAATGAGATGCTCAGTTGATGATAATGGATAATATAGGTCTTACTGAAGGACGATATTAACTGAGAGTGTATGTGATTACACTTTTTTTATGCTTGCTGTTCCATCAGTAAATTAATTCAAAATGATGACCCTGTAAATTCTTGATGAGAGGACATTACACAGATAAATATGATGTAGATCACAAATATAAAGGAAATTTGTATCTTGGTTACATATAGGTAGCCCTTAAGTGTTTATGAGATGGAGTCAATGGAAGAAATGATTTAGGAACACCGTACTAGATGCCTCCTGCTCCTGAACAGACAGTATAAAAAAGTTAGGATGAGTAATACTGGTAATTACGTAATTTTCTATTTTGTTTAATTAACATACTTACCATAGAAGCCTCTCTGCAGCTTTGATATGTGTTTAGTTTTCCAACAAATTAGTAGGCTGCTTTAAACTTCTTTTAAAGTTATTATTTTAACTGGGGATTTGAGTAGGCAGCTTTTAATGTTTGGTGATAAGTATGTCATTCTACAGTCGCTAATTAAGTATTTAAAAAACTTATTTAAACTAAATGAAATATTTTTAAAAAAAGGGTGGGGAATGGGGGGAATGACAAAGAAGTAAAGGGAAAAGGTAGGGAACTTAGGGCCAACAGCTTCCATTTTAATTTTTGTCCCTGAAAGGCTGGTTTCTCTCATGTTCAAATGCCTTATTATTGCATGTTCAAATTAGGCCATTGGAAGTTAAATGCTGTATTTATACATACAACTCAGTGTTCAGCAATATTACACAGTCTGGTTTTGAAGTAAACGTATTCTTTTTGAAATTGAGCCTTTAGAGGTCATAGTTTACTTTAAGTAACACAATAAAAAGAAATATAAATTTGGACTTGATCTAGCTGGTCTGCCTGGATGAAATATCTTTAGCTTAGCAGAATGCTTATATTAGTTAAGGTTTTGGCTTCTACACACAGTGAAGTGTAGTGTTTCATTTCTGTATTTATGTATGTTCACATACATGTATAAACAGGGGTAGGATGGAGTGGTTTTCTACTTTGTAGAAACAATGGTAATATCATAATATATTGTCCACGCAGGAAAAAAAAAAGGCAATTTAAAAAATCCAAATACTCTCTCTACCAAAATTCTTCCAGAAGACTGAGGAATATGTGGTCACTAATGAATTTCTCACTTTTTGAGAAAAATAAGACCATTACCTATGCAAGGACTAAGCCATCACAGCTGTACTCTGTGCACTCTCCAGTGAAGCTGGGCAGTGCATAGAACTACAGATATGGACAGCATTTGGTCATTGGTATCTAGGACAGTATCTACAGAAAAGGAAACACAAAATTAAAACCTACCAGGGGTGTGCTGAAGATATCCAAAGTGAATAAGTTAGATGAAGACTTAGACAGGCTTTAAAGCCAGTGAAGTTCATAAAGATAGTGAATTGGATGGGGATAGTAGAAACTGAAGTGAGCAGTCATGATTTTTGCACTTCCAGAAATCCCAAGAGAGTATTTGAAAGTGCTTTCTCTCTAAAGTGGATTCCAGTACTTCTCACGCTTAATAGGAAGAACGACAACTTACATTGAAATGTAAAAGAGACCACTAGGAAGCAGGAGTCATAATAATATCAACAATAATTGATATTGATGATATGATTTACAATCAGCTGGGGAAAAGAGCAAATGTTATTGCCAGGATTTTTTTATTCATTTGTTTTATGTGATTTTTAAGATCAAATTTTTACCAAAATAGGGAAAAAATATATCATTGCCACTCATATATATTATAGATAATACATCTTTAAAAGAACAAATCAGGAATGTATCTATGCAACATTAGAAAATGTTGATTTGTTAAAAACGAAAGGTTCCTGGAAAATAAGTGGTTCTGTGAAAAACAAAACAAAACAAAAATACCCTCATGTCCTTACATAACCCGTCATCTAGAGTGAAGAAATTAAGAAAGAGAGAGTTCAAAGATGGACAATAGATGCATTTTAGAGATTTGTATGGGATCTAAGTCTCTGCTTTGCCCAGTTCAGACAATTTTGTTGACTTGTCACAGTTCTGGTGGAAGTCACTAAGATAAACAGTACTGGAGCTTACTTTTTTTTTTTTTCTTTCTCTATCACCTTGACATTGTAGTTTTTAATATACACAAATGAAACATAACATGATTAAAGTGTTCATTTTTTGTTCTGTTCCAGACTAAATCCAGATTTCAAAACCTGAAAGTTTATGAAATGCACTTCTTTGTTTTCATCATGTTCTACTGAAAAATGAATCTAACTTTTTAAGCCAAATCATTTGTAAAGAGAAAGCATTTATTTGCTTTTGGATTGCAAGTATCTAGGAAACCAAAAGAAGAATACAGGTAAACCTTTCTTCTTGGGGGAATCTCCTGTTGTCTTGAAGTCACGCTTCCTCTTACCTTCTGTTTGTCTGCATTTCTTGCTATGAACTTGCTTTTCCTTTCTGGGAACAGTTCTAACAGAAGGGATGAAGAATACTTCAGATTTAGTCTACTGTAAAACCTAGTGATTAATTAAATTGCAGACAGAACCAAATTATTTTTTTTTAAATGCTCTCAGGACTAAATAATTACGTAAAAGAAGGTGGATAAGCTATAAATGGGTTTCCCCCTTTGACACCATTTTCTGAACAAAAACAATGAGGCTTCTTCTTTTGCATATCTAATGTCTTTGAGAGTTAGTGAAGACCACAGGCAATCTAAAAATACAGTACGTGGGGGCAAAACAAGCAAACAAACTGTGTGAACAGAGGTGGAGCACCCCATTCGAACTCAAGTAGAACACAGTTGCAGAGCCTGTTTTTAAATTTGTATCTTCCAGGTAAAGTTGTCAGTATTCTTCTTTACCCTCACACATATTGCGTGTGTATATTAGTAGTCTGTGCTGTTATGTTTAATCTATATAAAGTACTAACTATATATGCTGCACAGAAACTATATTCATAGTGTATTTCCATGACACACAGGTCAGTACACACACCACCCTGGTGCTATGTGTGCAGATTGTGCCAGGGTTACCTGATGACTTCTCTGACAAAAGCAGCAGATGATTCAGTCTTCAAACGCTCACAGCTGTACTTCAAGCAATTGTGTTACGGAGTTCAAGTAAGAGGATTTGCAATCCTTTCTCATGTGCATTTTCTACAGGCAAAAAGAAGAAAGAAATCAGTCACCTAACTTCAAAGATGCATAACAGAAAACAAATACAGATTTCATTGTAGAAAACAGCTTTCCTCAGTGATGGTCAGTTCCTTGTTAGAATTTAAGCTTACTACATTAGCTATCAATCATTTCTGTTTCAAGATGTTTAAAGTGATGTTCTAGAAACAATTTAAATGGCGAAGTATTTTTCCCAATAGAAACTTTATCAAAATATTTCTAACTTCAAGCAGCATCAAGCTGAGAAAAATTACCCAAGAATATCAAGATGGGAAGTGGTTACAAATCACTGAAAACAAGGATTAGCATGGAAGCAGTTATTAAAGGCTTACTAATAGCAGGATTACAGACGTATCTGAAATGAATTAGTATGAACACAAGAATAGTGTGCAATCGTCAGGTAGATGTTTTCTTTGCTGGAATACTATGTCCCAAGTCAAGAAACTACAGATATTTGCCATGTATAGCATACACAGTGTATAGAAATAGACACAACATAAATGGGAGTGCAAATAGTAATAAAAAGGAAAGCAATATTTTTCTATTTTAGAAATGAAATAGCTTATTTCTTATGTATAGTTTTTTGTGTACTACCCCTGCAGTTTCTTAGCAACCCAGCCTTCTGAAACCTTGACCTTGAAAAGGGGCAGCATGTGGAAAGGGATGCAATTTCCTATGAACTCAAATTATGGAGTTAGGAATCTGGTCAGTAAATGACTGCCAAATAGAGGTATAGCAAAATGTTCTTTTTCAGCAAACAACTGCGTCAAAACACCCAAGCTCAATAACAGTTGTCTGCTAGCTTCCTTTTATCAAAAGGCTGAATATACTACTAGGCTCACAATGAAGAACAAGACGATGGAAAACAGACAAAAATTGCACAACTGAGCTGTAGGGAATTTCAACAAAGATTCGGAGATATAAAATAGTATTTTGAAAAGAGTTCTATGTCATGATCTCATTCTAGGTGAAAACTATACCCAGTAAAATACGAAAAGGAAAATGGCAAACTTGTTTTTTTTGCTCATTCTTGAAATGTCATCTACTAAAAAGTGTTTCACATGCTTTTTGTCAGAGATAAGCATACCTCAGGACACTCAGACCCTTCACTGGAGGTTGAATGAGGACCTTATAACTTGTCTAGGTAATAGTCACCTGTTCAGGTCTTATTTTCCTCTGACTATGCTACCCTGATTCTTCTATTTATCACATTCTATTTACGTGTTTTTATAAGAAAAACTCCATCAATGAACCATTTCTTCTGCCTGTAAAATCAATGAAAAAGGGGATAAATAAATTAATGTATTTAAAAATACCTTTTTTGGGTGGAGTAAAAATACAGAAAATAAGATCCTCTTACAAAATCATGGAAACTGAACCTCTGTTTAAATGGTCCAGTAAATATGGCTTTATTATTATTTTCTAAAATTCAGATGCTGAATCTAATATATTAAGTCTTTTGAACAGAACCAGGTCAACATATTTAAATCCAAATAATCTGAGAATAAGAAAAACTTAACATTAAAAAACTTAACAGTATTTATGTCCATCTTTATAGATATCTATCAGATATCCAGATTCAAAGCACAATATTTGAAACTACTAAGCTGTACATCTGGCTTGAGCTCATACTGTTATTAGAAGTGTTTTTGGCTGTTACATTTTGTATAACAATAAAAATATACATTATGCAAATTTCTGCATTAAACATTTGAGTTGTCAGTAAAACTCATTAGTTACAATGGTAACAGATACAGCACAGAGCTATTCAGTTTTATGATTTTTATATTCATAAAGACAATTCATATAAATGAAAAAAATGATACGTAATTTTAAACATTCTTATTTTGGGACAAAGGGTTAGAGCTGTGCAACAGAAAGCAAACATGGAAGGGTTCTGTATTTGAAGAAAGTAATATTGAACTTGGTGCTATTCAGAAAGATCAGCAGAAAAACTTAACCCAGACAAGAAGCTGAGCTAGAAAAGAGTGATGTAAACATTTGAATAAAGTTTTCTTAGCTTTTACTAGGTTATTTTGGGTAGAAATATTCAATTTCCTATGACCAGGGTCATAATTTGCATAAGCTGGGATAGAAGAGAATTTATGTGAGAAGACTTTGTGACTAATGCACATGGGATACTGCTTAGCATGTTTCATTTTTTTAGATTAGTCTGTTAAAAGATAATTCTGCTAAAAGACTGTGGGTGAGGTAGGAAGTGTAGCTTGTATGATTTACTGCTATGTCAACTAGAAAATGGTCTGTATTTAGAAAATAACACATCACTTAGAGGTATGGTGAGGCTAACAGGATTAATCACAGAATCACAGAATGGTAGTGGTTGGAAGGGACCTCTGGAGATCATCTTGTTCAACCCCCCTGCGTGAGCAGGCACACCTAGAGCAGGGGGCACAGGACCGCGTCCAGGCGGGGTCTGAATGTCTCCAGGGAAGGAAACTCCACAACCTCTCTGGGCAGCCTGTGCCACTGCTCTGGCACCCTCACAGGGTGTTCTCATGTTTAGGTGGAACTTCCTGTGTTCCAACTTGCGCCCATTGACCCTTGTCCTGTCATCGGGCATCATTGAAAAGAGTCCAGTACCATCCTCTTGATACCCACCCTTCAGATACTTATAAACATTTATGAGATCCCCCCTCAGTCTTCTCTTCTCCAGGCTGAACAAACCCAGGTCTCTCAGCCTTTCCTCATAAGGGAGATGCTCCAGTCCCTTGATCATCCTTGTGGCTCTCCGCTGGACTTGCTCCAGCAGCTCCCTGTCCTTCTTGAACTGGGGGCCCAGAACTGGACACAGGACTCCAAATGCGGCCTCACCAGGGCAGAGTAGAGGGGCAGGATGACCTCCCTCGACCTGCTGGCCACACTCCTTTTAATGCAGCCCAGGAGACCATTGGCCTTCTTGGCCACAAGGGCACAGTGCTGGCTCAGGGTCAGCTTGCTGTCTGCCAGCACTCCCAGGTTCTTCTCAGCAGAGCTGCTGCTTAAAAAGTTTCTTAGGACTGCAAATAAGTGAGTTTCTATTGTATTACACCTAGGCCATGAAAACAATCATCTAGTTTTAAATTATTTTCTCTCTCCATAGAAAGTTATACTGGACCATTTTATTTGGCTGTAGGTTTTTGTGCTATTTTCTGCTGGTGACTGATTATCTAAACTCTCTGCAAGTATTTTTTCTGTGCTTCTCAGGGCAACTACCTCCAGCTCAAAGTTGGAGTTTACAGTTATCACATCTGCTCCAGTTTTCAATCTTTGAAACACCACTACCGTTTAAGACAATAATTTCTCTTATGTATAATTTACCCTTTCTTACCTTCTAAAAAGTTTAATAGGAACTGTTTACACTGGAAGGAATTTAAATTCTTAAACTGTTAGAGCTATGAGGAAATAAATTGTTTATTTTGGGGCAAAAAAATATTTTTTAGTTAGTTTTTTACTTCTAATCTTGAGAAATAGATAGGATTGGAATATAGAATTGTAACAATGAAAACTAATATTAATTTTTTTTTCATCCCCTTTAATATCCCTTATATACCGTTTTCCAGTTCTGGCTTTTCACAGTCATTTCTATTTAAAAATCCAAGCCATTAATATAAGTATGTTCCGCTCCTGAAAAACATCATAAGATAATGTTAGAAATGTCCTTCACAGTAGCAACACAATTGCTTTGGGAATGTACAGTCACAGATTTCAATATCAATATCTAACAGGAAAAGGAAGAATATTTGGTGATCAAGGTGATCATTGTTTGTATTCTTGCCATTATTTTGGGGTTTTCTCTCAAGGATAAATATAAAATTTAATTAATTTTTAGCCACCATGACAAGTATGTTTTAAGATATATTTTCATTTAGAATAATTTCCTATATGAATAGAACCAAAATTGGAATTTGACACAAAAAATGGCTTTCAGTGAAAGCAATACTTTCTTGGAGCTACCTTTTAGCATGCAACTCTTAAGAAGTCAAAAACAACTTCTTTTTTTCAATAATTAGTAGTCATTTGCTCTGCCAAATATTTAGAGATTATTTTTTCCTGGCCTGTTCCTGTGTTCAAGCATAAAATTTCAACTCTTTCTAAGCTTGTCACCTCTGTGAGAAATAGAAGATAGAATCCATTTACCCACCCAACAGCCTGGTTTTCTGACCTGTTCACTGCTATTAAATGTTATGGTATTCTCCATAATCCCACCACAATCCATTAAAGTCTATAAGAAAAATTACCTAGATGAATAGATTGGTGGTATAATGGGAGTAGTAAAACATAATTGTATAAATATTCTGTGTATATAGAATGATTACTAATATACAAGAATCAGGATATATAATAAAATCAACATGACATTAAGGTCTTTATTGCTTTTTCAATCACTTGTAATATTTTATTTTTAATATTTTAAAGCTTGAGCCTTTAAGGATCATATTTTCAATCTTTTTCTAATAACTGTTCTGCCCAGAAATGTATCTTTAAATTGGAAATTGGTTAGTTTGTTTTAGCAGAAACAGATGGCAAGCATGAATTATGAACAGCTCGAGAAAGATCAGCCTTTGAGTTCACGTGCAAAAGGTTTGCCTGCTTATGATTAGAATAAGATGAGACCATGTTATATTTCCAGGATTTGCAGTAACATGGAGCAAGTAACCCAAAACTAGGTTACTAAGCTGAAGAGTTGGTGCCTCCTTAAAATCAATGTTTCAGGCAGTAGATTACCAAAGTGCTTTTTTTTTCCCCAGGGTCAGGAGAGCTTAACGTAATACATAAACATGTGATAAATAGGTTAGAAAGTCTGTTACCAAACAAAGCAGGTATGTTCCTACATAACTCTGGCTTGTCTGGAGGCTCAGAGAAATGTCTGCTTGCTTTTAGCAAACTACCAAAACAGAGAATATGCTTAGGACAATCAGGAACATCTCCACTGTAGGCAAGTGAATACAATTTTTGCCATTATTAGTCCAAGGCCACAGGCTTTGCATGGACCAGAAAGAGTAGGAACTTAGGTATAACCTGGGCTTGCCTTGCTAAGTTGGGTTTAGCTACTTTGAGCAAATGGCTGGTTGTTCTGAGCCAGGGTTTGGCAAAATGAACCTGAGTTGAATGTCAAGATAAAAATTAACAAATAAATTGTATTGCGATATGAAATGTGAAATAGTGTGAAAAAAAAGATCCAAAATTCTTAAAAGTTACAGTTTAATCACCAAGCCAGAAAGATTTTTGGAATAAAAATTTATTCTTGATAAAATGTAACCTGACCTTTCAAGACAATAAACTCTTACAAGATTAGAACTAGTTTGAATGTCTTGATATAGACATCCAGATAGCAGGGTAGTCAATAACATATGTGAAGAAATTACCATTTACACGGTACATAACATATTTTTGTTAGAGGACATAATCAGGGATATCTATATGTCTGTCTATACACACACTCCCACTCCCTGCCAATGAAATATGCCCTATTATAGAAATATATATACATATATACATAACCTTAGAGACCATAAAAGAAACTGAAATTGATTAGTACCATTAAACTAGTGAAAACTTACTGCAACAACTCTCTAAAGATGATACTTGTCTATTTCCTTGAGAATTAGAATTGGAAAGTTACTAGGGGTAAGATAATCACCAAAAAAGGTGAAAATGTTCTTATATGTTGTCATGGTTTAGCCCCAGTCAGCAACTAAGCACCACACAGCCACCCGCTTACTCCCCCCACCCCTGTGGGATGGGGGAGAGAATCAGGAGAGCAAAAGCAAGGAAACTCATGGGATGAGATACGAACAGTTTAATACTTAAAATAGAATAATAATGTTAATAATGTTAATAATGATAATGATGATGATGATGGTGATGATGATGATGATGTTAATAACAATATAACAATAACAATAACAATAAAAACAATAATGGAAATAATGAGAGAGAGAAATGAAGCCTGAAAAGAAAAACAAAACAAAACAAACAAAAAAAAATAAACCCCACAAGTCGTGCAACTGCTCACCACCCGCGGACTGACACTGACGGTTCCCGAGCCGCAATTGCTGCCTCCCCCGGCCAACTCTCCCCCAGTTAATATGCTGTGCATGATGCCATATGATATGGAATATCCCTTTGGTCAGTTTGGATCAGCTGTCTTGACTGTACCCTCTCCCCTCACAGCTTCAGGATCACCTGAATCTTCTAAGTCTTGGCTTATATTACAAGGTATTTCCATAACTGAAAAACAGTGAAATAACTTTTTTAATTTTGTCATTCTTTACATGTATCTGAATCACAGAATCACAGA
>VZTV01033782.1:10726-22630 GCA_013400875.1 Anhinga rufa | reverse complement strand
CCCCGCGCGCCCCGCCCTTGGCCCCGCCCCAGGGGGCGCCTGGCTCGCGCTGCCCCGCGGCGCACGTGCTGCCGCTGCGGCGGCGGCGGCGCAGAACCAGCGACAGCACTGCGGCGGCAATAAAGCAATACTGAAATAATAAAAAGCGCTAATATAGCAAAATAAAACAAAGCATAAAGGCATTACCGAACAGCAGCATCGGCGGCTCCGCCCGCCCGCGGCGTGCAGCGCTCCGGAGAGGCTCACAGCGGAGGCGGGCAGCCTCGGTGCTGCTCTTGTAAGCTTAAGGGGTTGCCTGCGGGTCCCGCCGGCTCTTCTGCCCGCTACTGAAGGCTTTAAGAGCTGCTGGGCCGGCCTGGCGCGTGCTGCCAAGCGTGCTGCCTGCGGCCTGCGGGCCCTGCGGCCTGCGAGCCCTGCGGTCGGCTCTGATGGCTTTATGCTGAAGTCCCTCAAACAGCTGAGCGCAAGCGAGGCTGCGTCCCGCCGCTTGCTTAGGGCTTGCAATTGGCCGCCCCGCGCGTTCCCTGCGGCAGGCTGCGGAGAAAACATTGCACGCGGCCGCTGGGATTCCCAGGGGCTTCTGCTTTGCTGCATTGAAAGTCTCCAGCGGCTGCGGTTTTGCTTGGCGAGTCTCAGCTACCTGAGAGCTTCTCAGGGGACTGGAATGCTCAAATACACTCCAGGGAAGATGGATTAGAGGGCAAGATACCCACAGCAGCCAGAGGCCCTGATAAACACCAACATGCATCGTTCCGCAATGGATCACCTCGCTATCGCTACAAAAATTTAACTCTGGCCCCTGATAAGAAGAATGGCTCCGCAGAAGATTTAAGAACACACAAAGTATTACAAAACAATGCCGCTATCATGCTGGCAGTTATTCCAGAGATAGACAGGCTCCGGGGTTTACTCCATTTTGCAGGACAAATCCGAATGTTGGAAATCCCACGTGATCACGGACACAGAGTTTTCAGACAAACCACGCGTAGTTTCTTTGAAGAGAGGAAATCATAGGTGCTGCATTTCTAGAATCTGTACAACTTAATCCTGGGCACAATAAAGGGGAAAAGTGAATGATTTGTAGCCTTAGATGAGGATTATTCCCTCAGACTGATGAATTATACTTTTTCACTTGCCGGCAAGTTCTCTAAGCTGTGTTAGCTAAGCCTCTCTACACACTACTGACAGTTTGTAAAGCCTTGTTACTCCAGAGAAATCTGACCTCCCTGTGGATTACATGAGGGCCTCAGAGAAGATTTGCTTTCAGTGCTTTTTGAACCACTTCAGCCCAACGTCCCTCTGCAGCCTCTGTACTCTGCTTGGAAAGCTGTAGGATGCCGGGTCCTACTCCCAGGTCTAGGAAGGATCGGGATGTATCCTACGGGTGGGACAGGAGACTTGCCTGAGTCAGGGAGGTGAAAAAGGGGCTGCACGCAAAACAGCCATTCAGAGGTTGGAGCTTTCTTCCCTCTGGCATTGCATCCGCTGATTTTTGGTGAGGATGGTGGGGGAAGAGAAAAAAGCTGGAGGGTTGGTGTGGTTCAGTGAAGTAATTAATTCTCAAGCAAGAATAAGAGCTGGCTTGCATCTGCGCTATTTAATATTAAAACTGGCATAATTTACCCTCTTACACCAGAAAAGCAATGCCCTACTTGTTTGCACCTGGCTGACTCTGTTTTAAAAAGCAGCAGCGGCTGAGCAAGCTGCGCTCCTGCTGCGCTGCTGGGCCCCATCCGGCGGCTCAGCGCCAACGGAGGTGAGCCTGCTCCGTCTGGAGTGATGGGAGGACTCACAGGCAAATCTGCACACCTCAGCCAGACAGCCATGATGCCGAGTGTCCGTTTCTTGAACCGTGTCCATCCTGTTCTTGCAGCCATGCCAGCGCATACAATGGGGCTGCCTGGCTTTGGAGGAGGGAGGTACAACCACAGCAATGCCTTGTGGGATCCCAGCAGCAGGCTGGGACCTCTGCTAAGTCTGGGCTTCAGAGCAGCCTCAGGGAGCCCTTTGCCAAAGCTGCAGTTTTGGGCAGTGGAAAATCCTTGTTCAAGGGCGAAGAAGAAGTGAGCAAGAGTGGCTCACCGGGCAGCTGAGCGCCGGGACCCAGCCATCGAGGGCAACAGCCAAAACCGCACGTATTTGTCCTAATACACAAAAAATGCTGGGAACTCGGAGTGGCTGGAGTACGTGACGTGTCTCACTGCTATTTGGGCGTGAGGTTTTGGTTCCTCTGCCTCCCGGAGGCTGAAGCTTCCCATGGGTCTCATACTTGTTCTCGGTGTGTAATGCAGAAGGGGAAGAGAGGAGGGCAGCTCTTCCCCCGCACTAGCACTGTTGTAGAGTGTCAGGATATATACAAACATGCAGAGGGACAAAAGAAATCAGTAGTCTGTTTCCCTGTGTAGCCTTATTCATGTAGGCCTTAAGCAAGAGGAAGTTGGCTTTAATCCCTGGAAATCACAGAAACAGTAAACTGTCCCACCTCCCATCATTCCAGGAGAATTTAAGCTTCCTCTTCCACATACCTCAGCATGCCAATAAGGAGTATTTTTCCATATCTGTGCATCTGTGATTCTATGTTTCCCTGTGGCTGCAGTAATGATGAATATTAATTTCCCCCTCCATTTTAGCAAAGTAACTTTTAAATCTTAATGCAGATCTGATTTATCCAGATAATATGACAAAACCTGTTGCTGTGTGTGTATTTTCGGCAGAACTAGGTGATCCTTTTAATAGGTATAGCCTGAGCAACATCCTGCAGAGATGAAACACATTATCTTTTATTTATGCAGCTTAGCACTCTATTGACTTACTGCTATAGCAATATACTGAATACCATCTATCATGATTTATTACCAGCCCTGGCTCTCTTCCTATTTTCCGTCTCATCTTTCTACTGTTTTGCTTGATTTACCCCAGTGAATCATCAGACAGTTTCCATTATAAAAAAATCAATTACTTTGATGTACAATGGGCAGCACATACCTAGTTCCACAGTTTGCATGATAAGTAGGCATTTTGGATGCCGGATCTTGGCAATAACGAATGCGTAAGCTGAAAATAGCTTACTACAGACCATTGAGATTCAACCCCTTTTCCTCCTGCTCCAGGAAGAGAGATCTGTGCCGCGGGACCCTCAGTTACTGCCCCTTCTCTCTGAGCAGGACAGCCAGTGGGCAGCAACCCTGCTCGCTCACAAACACCAAATACCATGCTTTTACCTAATCTGTTGGACTGCACTGTTTTTACACCCTGCTTGAAGCATTTCCCATTAGTTGCAGCGTTCACCCCCCGCCTGGTTTCAGGGCTGTCCTGGTTCACCACAGCGGCTGCCTGGGTAGGGCAATTCCCAGTGAAGACGACAGTGCAAGGAGGGTGGGTCAGTTTTATTGAGCTCTCCTGATTACAGGGCTGACCCATAAAGATTAGCAAGTCTTACTGCAGGGTAACAATAAAAATGCCCCAGGTAACAGGGCAGAATTGCTGCTATTCCTGGGGAGGAGCTGAGGGCAATGCTGGCAAGAGCCAGTCCCACTGATGGCAGCGCACCGTTCCTGCACCTCGCTTGGGAAGGACGCTCTGTCTGCGAGGCATACTGGGTGAAAACCACCGTGAGAGGGACTTGCAAGTTGATGGAAATAGGATTCACGGGCGTATTTGCTTGCTCACTTCAAGCCAGAGGCAGACACTTGGGAAGAAGCCTCATCACGAGCTGCGGCCTGTTCTGAACGGGGCTCGAACCTGCATGTTTGCAGACAAAATTCAAACAAATCGGAAAGAACTTGTGTCATCCTCTGCACTGAGCAAACACTTCTGAAAATGGTGAAAGCTTTTTCTTATGGGACGAGAAAACAGTTTATCACTCAGCTTTAAATGCCTGCAGTATTTGTAGTTTGGATTAGTGCTGAGCACTCATGCTCAATTAACCTTTTAGGGATTAGGTTTAGTTTCATTTGAGCACTGCCTTGGTGCTGCATTCAACCAGGATAACTCAGGCAAGGGGGGCACAGACCAAAGTCCTAGATTTTAGGCAGGTGTGATTCTCAAATGAAGGCGTTCTGGGTTTTAAAATTCTCTCTCTCTTTTCCTGTTTCAGTTGCATACCTAACAGGTTTCAGTCGCTCACTACGGGGAAGAAGAACCAGCTCTCAGTGCTGTCCTGAAGGTCAGCACATAAAAATATTCCCCCCTGCCCCAAAGTGCTGGCTGGGCTCTGAGCACAGAGCAGGGCGATGCAGCAGGAGCTGCCACTGCACAGCAGCCAGCGGCCTTGCGCCGTGCCCGGCTCGGCTCGGGGAGAGCGTCCCCTCTCCCACCTGGCAACTATTCCCTACCGAGGCAGCCATGCCTTAATGTGAAGGCAAACGTTTCCTGGTGAGTGGGTTATAGCAGGTTTTCTTGCAAGGTGCTGCCCAGCTGAGCCGCAGCAGGCAGACTGGGGATTTGCAGCGCCCAGAGCATGCACGGATGCAGTCGGGGCAGGGACACAGGCCCTACAGCTGTCGGGGGCAAGATGCACCTCTCTGGAAACCAAGGGCAGGAGTAAACTTCAGTAGAGTCCCTAGGTCTGTTCCTCAAAATCATACTGCATTTTTCTCCTGGGGAACAGAGAGGAGCAGAGCAGCTTTTGACTTGTTCTGGCATTGCAGGTTTGCCTTTTTTTTTTAAAAAAAATGGAATCTTGCTTTTATGAAGATAAAAAGTAATTCTCTTGCGTTTGTGTTCACAAAGAAAATGTGACCTAAGTGTAACCTACAAAGTAATAGCTCAAGGGTACTGACTGCCGAATGGATTCCAGTGGGTGTTAATGCCAGCGGGGATGGGAGTTTATAAATTTGATGCTTAATGTCACTATTCCCTAAAGAGAGCAAGTTTGTTATACAGGCCTTCATTCCTCCTCCAAGTGATGGCCATGTTTAACTTTTAATAATGTGTGGTGGTGAGAGAGTATGTTTGCTTTAATTTTTACAAAAGGGAAAGCAACTTTCCAAAATGTGGGAAGTGAATCCTAATTTAAGCCCCCTGGGGAAGTTGCTGTCATCACCAGAAGAACTCCACGCAGCCTTTAGGGAAGGCCAGGCGGGATCCTGAAACAAAACCTAAGTCAGATCACGATGACAGCCAAAGGAGGAGAAACCTATATTCCTGAGATGCCGAGATGAAAAAGACCTATGATTTATTCCTAAAATACAGAAGACCAGATTCACTCCTGATGTGAGTCTAATGAGGTCGAAGGATCTATACCAGCTAGGAACGTATTCTGCCAACTACTGAATGCAGCTTCTGAGCTATAAGCTTAACTATATGTATAATTATTTGCAGGGTGCATAACAAATGAAGACTGCCAGGCTTGACAGGACTAATATTAGTGCTACCAGCTGTGTTTTGGCTTGTGGGCTCACAGAGGAAAGTAATTCTGTCTCTTTACTTGGCCCGTTTGCCCTATACATGTAAGCCGCTGTCTGCTTGTGTTCAAAGGAACTCTACTTCTCAGACAAGTCTTTACATTTCCTACCTCAAGCTTTCCCTGTGAAAAACATTTGTGCATGTTTTTATTTAACTCCCTCTCTGAAAGCTTAGCCCTTGCGTTCATAACCACACAACCCTGTAGTCCCTTGCTTCATGATGCAAAACCAGACTTCCCTTCATCTGTGAGCAGCAGTATTACTGAGAGGAGACATCTGAAACCATAGTTACCAGCTCCTATCTGAATAACGACTCTTGAAAAATTCCCAAATCCAAGGGTATGTTCTTGCCCACACCAACTGCGACAAGAAGCCAAGAGTCTCCTAAAATGCTTGAAATTAAATTGTAGGATTTTCTGTAAGCCATCCAGCTTC
This sequence comes from Anhinga rufa, assembly GCA_013400875.1. Taxonomy (NCBI): domain Eukaryota; kingdom Metazoa; phylum Chordata; class Aves; order Suliformes; family Anhingidae; genus Anhinga; species Anhinga rufa. The sequence continues at coordinate 16,790 of VZTV01033782.1, read as the reverse complement.
ACAGTCACCATCAGTCCCAGAAAGAGAGAATGGCTCCTTGCAAATGCTCAGTTCTGCTTCACAGGGCCAAGAATCTTAAATCCTGTAAATTCTGCTGTTATCTTCACCTTGACTTAGTACTGCACATGCCTTTCCAAGGCTATATGCCTCCTTGCTTGGCTGCAGGGCGATAACATTAACTCTGGGATGTGTTTTGTTCAATTTCTCTCTTCTTAGAAAGTGTCCCAGCTGCGGAAGAAGGAGTGCTTTCTGATCTTACTCTCAAGCAGTCTATGGATAACTTGGAGAAGAGCCAGGACTTTGTCTTTTCCTGGAAACGTAGCTGCAGGAAGAATGAATCACCAGGTTGAACTCATATAACCAACTGAAAACAAAAGGTCAGACTTCTGTGTCTCGCTGTTGCAAATAATGGGGGGAAAAATAGGCATCCTGTTTTGAAATCCACTACCAGCTGACAGGACAAAAATATTGCACATGTGATTGTCTTTTGAAGCTGACAAGTAACATAAGACTATGGCCATTTAAGGGAAAAAGTCTGAAGCAAAACGGTAGTTAGGGAAATAGAAATTTCCAGTGTTTTGGGGGAAAAAAGTAACGAGCAAGGCTGTTCAGAACACAACAGGGTGGATATTTAGCGGCTCTAAATTTCACACTTTTAAATCATCTTCTGTCTTATCCTTGGCTAGTGGTGAATACATGCAAACCAAGGCTGGGAGCCTGTGTCTCATAGCATCAGGACAGACTGCAGTGCTGGTGTCATTGATTAAATCTGTCCTTTTGCCTCTGCAGCAATCTAAGATGTCATTACAGGCAACGCAGAGGCTTCTTGGCTCTTGTGCGAGCATCTGGATCACTGCAGGGATACCAACAGCACAAACATAAGGTAGGATCTTTTCTGATCCTACCTTCATTTTGTCTTAAGGAAAAATAAAACTAGCTTCACAGCTATCAAAGGCTAAGTTAGAGTTAATGCAGACTTAATACCTGAAAAGAGAAACTGAGATATGCCAAAGCCAAGAAAGACGGAGGCCTGCAAAGCTGTGCTCTGTGCACTCTTGGGCAGAGGGCTAGCAGAACTACTATTTTGATGTACAAAGTGTTAGAGATAGCTGTTACTGCAGGTCATGGATACAAGTTTGCTATGAGGAAAAGGAAAATGCATTCCAGTATTTTAACACAAACATTAACATGGATGCGTGACTCCATTCAGGAGAGTCAAATTGCATGCATAAGCCCTGCAGTAAGTTTGCTTAGGGCAAACTTCTGCAGGTTTAATTCCAGCCCTGGGCCACCAAAGCCTGGAAGGTGGCTCTGAGGAGCCCTTCCTCTTACTTTAAGGTACCTGAAATTGCTTAGACTTGACTCTTCCTTCTTCTCCGTTGTCTGAAGGATTTTCTTTCTAAGAAGTGGAGAAGAGAAACACTGCCAATACCATTACAAAGAACACTAGCCCCCCCCCCTCCCATTTTTCCTGAACTTGGATTCTTTTTGGTTTTAGAACAGTAACCTCTGCGCTGAGGCAGATACTTCTGCATCTATATGAATGCTATAGCTGTTGTCTGCCTGTTCATATAATTGTTTTTAAATTGTTTCACATTAGATGTTAACTAGTTTTAAATTAATACAGTGCATCGCTTGCACTGTAATTTCCTCTCCAAATACGTAACACTGCACCTATAGAGTGCATCATAAATTTGGCCACCTAATGTTAAGCCTCTAGCTCCAGACTCAGACCCCATAAAAGGGAGTTTTTTGCAGCATTTTTCGCTGCCCCAGTGTCCCACACACCAGACACACATGCTACCCTGGCCTACGTCCGCCAACCAGCTGCAATGAGTACAGAAGCCGCTGGTGGAGGAGGGAAATCCCAGCACCGCACTGCCGTTTCCCTACCACAGCCCCGTGCTCACAGGAGCACTGCCAGAGCAGCCCTTCCCGGTATCCACCCGTGTGCGCACCGATGCCCACTCACATGACAGTCGCGCCCTGGTGGGTTAGGGACTCTCCCATCACAAGACGTGGCATCTCGTGGCCTGGAAGTCCAGCAGCTGGAGACGTGGGTAAGGCTGTAGGTCTGTGAACATCTGAAAGTGCAGCGATAAGTGGAGGAGGTTTCCAGCAAATGAAGTGCCACTGGAACTGCAATGGTTGCTTGCGAAGAAGAGCTTACTCATTTTGCTTTTTGATCCTTAATTAAAACTTCAGAATAATGTCAGCTTTCAGACCTGCAAGGCCTTTGAGAGATCAGTCACATAATTCCACTAAAAGCTAAGTGATCTTTCTGTAACAAGACATTTTAATAAACGTGGTGATTATGTATGACAGTTTATCAAGATGCGAGGTTGAAGGCAAGAATGTAATGTTACTGACGGGAACCGTTCCCTCTTCAGAGGCTCCAGAAACTTCCTGCGTTTCAGCTCAAGCACTTCTGAAATTACACATCTTCATATTTTTGATCATTACTTCCATTGTTTAATGTAATTCTGTGTGTAAAGGAAATGACATGCTAGATCAGACCATATTTACTTCAATATTCAACATTTTTTGCAAGGATCTTGCTGAAGCAGCAAGTTATAAGTTACCTACTGATAACCCGTTGGTTTCTGCAGAAACTTACGGTTTGATTTTTAATTCACCCCATTGGTTTCAAAGATGATCCAGATCAGTTCAAGCTGAGGCTGTCTTGATTCTGCAACTGCACGCTGTCATCATCTAAATTAATCCCTGGTTTATTCCCTTTGTATTTAACAGCAAGTGATTCACCGCCCCATCCATCTCACTGGTGTGGAGAATCTGGAAGCTACTGGTGAAGATGAAAATGTAAAAATTGTTAAATCATTTCACTGCTAGTCATTTGAATGGCCACTTATGGTGATACTTAGGGAAAAAGACTGCTTTCTTTTCCTGGTTTTCCTCCAAGGTCTGTGTTAACTCATGTTCGTTTGGTTGGTGAAAGCTCTTAGCAAAATAGATATTTGTCCAAACTTTACTTCAAAGACAGCTTTTGTATTTCAGTGGAATGACAACCAGAAGTAGCTGCTATTTATTTAGAGAGGAAAGGATTAAATGTGTACAACCAGAAGTTTCTACACAAATGTAGAACAGAACCATTTGGAATAGGGCGTTGCTGTCAGAGGGTTATCAACAACACAGGTTTCTAGATAGAGTTTAAAAAAAAAAATCAGATTGTTTCTATTTATACCTGCCTTTGCCTTGGTAACCAGAGACTGCGTGAGGGATGCAGTATTTCCCCCACATCGTGGATAGCTCCAAAATCTATGCGCAGCCATGCCGTACATGCAGTGTCTGCAGAACTATCACAAGAACTGTCAGATTCATTTCTAAGAGAGGATTTTAAATATTAAGCAGGAAATAGAAGATTTCAGAAAGGGAGGTATATTGGTACAGCTTCAAAATAATTTGTTCTCATTCCTGTCTCATCTATTTGATTCCTTGATCTTCTGAGTATTACAAGGACCACTGCTCTTACACACTTTTTCTTAATTACCCCAGGCAGCTTACCTGCATCTGAGGTAGCAAGATTTAATTATAGTTGGACACATTATGCCTTTGCTCTATCAAACAGTTGAATAAGAATGGACTTGAATCGGTGTTTCTTTATACTTTAACTCATTCTTGCTTAAAATCAGCTATTCCCTACTTTGCAAGTTTATCTGCAGCTTAGGCGTCCTTGTAGCCTTCTGCAGTGTTTAAAAGCTGAACCAGGCTGTGTTCTTGCAACTTTATTGTTGTGCTAAGCTCCTGCCCTGCTGGGAGAAAAAGCATTTCAGTTCTGGGCAACTGTTTTAGGCATAATTCTTTGTTTCTGTGTTTTCCTTATCCTTTCACTGTCAGGAAGGGTGGAACAAACCACGTCTCTTTCTCTGTCACTATAATACTTGGGTACTGTACCTTCTTAGAAAATAGATTCAGAAAGAGGAAAAGCAGGTAAATATAGGTTTAGAATTAATAAGGGTAATCAGGGCCCTTACTGAACTTCTGGTGGATTTGCTTCCCTTTTAATAGCTTCATTATCCAGTTATGATCTGGAAAGTAATTTCTGATCTCCTGTATAAGGCTCTCAGAAGTCAGTGCCAAAGTAACATTAGCAGGAAAGAAGGGGAAATAGTTCTGGGAAGTGGAGCAGGATGGGTAGAGAACCTGCTGTGCTCCAAAGATATTCAGGGATATCTGACTTATAAAAACATGTTATTGGAATAAAAGCACTCACTGCACTATTGTCTTTGAGAATTTTTCACATACAGCCTTCCTTCACTTGAGTTGCTCTTTTGCCAGACCCTAGGCCTTATGAAATACTGCAGGGGAAGAAAAAGCAGTTTTTCTAGAGCAGCTAGGGCGGCGGGGGGGAAAGGAGGCAGTTGGGAGCACCGGAGCCCTGCCACACTCCTCCACATCTCTGCTGGAGATCCCAGGGCTGGCATGTGGTGCCGGAGGTGGAGGCAAAAGCTTTGTGCCGTTTGGGAGTTTCCCTCCATTTGCCTGATGGTGTAGTTTAGGCACAGCATAAGTGATTCAGAAACTCATTCGAGCAGAGTTCTCATTTCAAGTGTAATCACTTTCATTGTTTTTCCCACACTGCCTATATAAATAATTAAAAAAATAATCGAGATGATAGCACAAGCAGTTTCAAACTCTCAAAAGCAGGAGTAGTGGCAAGGGACCAGCACTTTAGGACATAAAACCACAGTAAGCTGAATCATCGCACCTGCTCTGGCATGTTTATGAGGAGAAGTTTGAGTTGCCATAAGACAAGTATGAACTGGTTTGGGGCAAGTGAAATTCTGGTTTCCATTCCCCTACAGTAGCAGAACCCTAAAAACAAGTATTAGTTCCTGCTACCCCTGTGCAGCCTGTAACACTCCTCCACAAAGGCTTTCATGAATCTTGAGCCACCCTGTTGAAATCAACAGCTTTCATATATAACCACATTTGCTTTCGCCTGCCAGCCAGATCTGCTGTTCCCTGTGGGAAAAGGTGGGGGTGTTTTCTGGAGCTGGTTACGCTCCCCAACTTTGAGGGCCAGCCTCGCCCTGTTGGTGGTGACACTGGGAGCTGCGGAGCCACACAGACACTGGAGATGGGTAGAGTGGAGGCACGCAGCTCCCCTGCCACGCTCCCCCAGGTGTGGTCCTTTGTACATGAGGCCTGGCCCCTCGCAGAGGCTGAGGAGCATGGCTGGAAGTCCTGCGCCCTTTTGTGGAGTACCTGCAGCAGCGCCTCCGGGCAGCCAGAGTGCAAGCGCTGCCAGGACGCTTGCCCGGCCCTCCCCGTGGCCTTTAGCAGTCTTTGGAGGAAGTTCAAGTAACTGGAGATGTAGACACACAAAGGAGAGGAGCACTGTGTTGTTTTGCCAAACAAGAGATTAAACAGAGCCAAAGGCGAAGAGAAGCCCATGCGCAAACAACGCCGCAGGAGCATTACTGCCACACCACCACTCGAGAGCAATTTTGGCTTTACTGGCTTGGTCACTGCTCTGACCAAGATGCACAAGAAGTGTTGTTTCTGCGATGGTTACCCAGTTACTGAGGGACTGCTTCCAGGCTGGTGATGAGCACTTGCAGAGCAGCATTCACCATGCGGGCAATGAGGACGAGGCCCGTGGGCTGGACAAACGTCTTTCCTTTGCAGTGACTCCCAAACACCCCTGAAGCAAACGCCACGAGCCGGAGCCACAGAGAGGCTGCGGGGACAGCAGACAACGTCCCACGAGGCGTTTCGCACCTCGCACCTTTTCTCGTGGCACGTGGGTGTGAAGGCGCGCGAAGCCCGCAGGCCCAGCCTCCGCGGGAAGCAGCACAACGCGCTTCCCCCCGGGGTGCCCCGAGGCCCTGCCGGGGCCGGGGCAGGCACAGCCCTCGCCCTGCCAGCGGCTCCCCAGGGCCATGCCCCGCGCTGCCGAGCCCGCCACCAGCCCTGGGCAGCCATGGCTTGCGTTCCGCCTGCCCCCCGCCCTGGCTGAGGGGCAGGAGCGCCCTGGCGACCTCCCAGCCCCAGCCTCGTCCCCCTTCACCCGTCGTTTGAACCCCCGCCGCGCCCCGGCCCG
>VZTV01033777.1:0-18460 GCA_013400875.1 Anhinga rufa | reverse complement strand
TCTTCTCCCAAGTAACTAGCAGTGGGACGAAAGTAAAAGGCCTCAAGTTGCACCAGGGGAGGTTTAAATTGGATATTAGGAAAAATTTCTTCACTGAAAGAGTCGTCAGGCACTGGAACAGGCTGCCCAGAGAGGTGGTGGGGTCACCATCCCTGGAGGTGTTTAAAGAAAGTGTAGACATAGCACTTCAGGACATGGTTTAGGAGGCCTGGTGGTGTTGGCTTGACGGTTGGACTTGATGATCTTAGAAGATCATCTTGGTCTTAGAAGATCTCATGGTCTTTTCCAACCTTAATGATTCTATGACTTCTGTGAAACTGTATGGTACACACATAGGCATCTCCCTGAGGCAAGAAAGAAAAAAGAGAAGGGAAAGTTTCAGGACCAAGGGATTGGCATAGAGCTGATGAGTGTACCTGGGTCTGGGAAGGGGACAGAGCCATTAGGTCTGTTACCTGAGTGGCTGAGGTCTGATTTTAGCTCTCAGTATATGGTGTAGAGCCCCTGCTGCACGGTGAGTACAGGGAGAGAAGGCCTCACCTCACACCCATCCCAGACTGCCTGCAAGAGCTGATTACCTGTAAGGGTGTGAGCAGGAATGGGCTGGCCCCCAAGTGGACAACAAAGGGGATATCAGTAGACTTCTGTCATACATCAGCAGTGAATTAGTTTTCAGAGGCTTGGTTTGCAGATAAAGAGGTAAAGAGCACTTCCCATAGCTGTGGAGTTCACCCTCCAGCCTGGCACTTCCCTTGCATTAACCCATCCAGAAAAGCAGCAGCCACTGCTGCAGGAGGTGAAATTTCACTGCACAGAACCAGGCGTGGGTGATGGATGTCTGAAACCTGTACCTAACACTCATGATGGAAAGAGAGATTTGACTCTGCTTCCTGACACTGTTCCATGACTGGAAAAATGGACAAACTGGGTCTGCAAAGCAGGAGGAATTGTCACTACTGCTAGAAGTCAGGCTAAAGTCTCCTCTCCATGCTGGCAACTGGGCAGAAATTGATCTTTCTCCAAAAGGGATGGTGAGAGTCGCCACCTTCTAGAAAACACCCACACCGGGTAGAAGGAACAAACCTGGAACTGCGAATGTTTTTTCTACCTTCAAAACACCTCTCATTTTTCAGATCTGTGTAGCTGAGCTGCAGCAATGGGAGCATGGCTACTGAATGCAGTCAGCAGCAGTGAGCATAAATAGTGGATCCTGGCTCAAACTGAGCAGTTATCAAACCAGACACAGTAATGAAGCCAAAAGCAATGGGGTCCAAAACTAACTCAACTGCCTAATTGGCCTCTGCTGGAGACAGTGCCTGGGGAATATGCACCTGTCCAAAAAAGGAGATGTCTGTGTTGGAAAGCTGAATCTCTGGAATTCAAGGAAGAAGTGTGGAAAGCCAAGAGAGCGGTGTGGGTTTCATCTTGGCTATCAGCTGGAACGTGTCTTACGAGATCAGGCTGTGGAAATTCCCTTTAAGGATATGGCCCACATGAAGTGAATCATTTCCAGGCAGTTAGCTTGGACCAAACAGTGGCAAAACCCCACAATAATAGCACTATATCATGGCAGCAAAGGATACTTTTTTTTAAAAAAGGGGAGAACAAAATTACAGTAGCAAAACATGAAGCTACAGATGGAGTAAAAACCTGTTTAAGAAAAGTTAGGAATGAATGTTTCCTAGGGTACAAAATGGATGAGAACTTTGTTCCTATCAGTAAAAAAACCAAACATGCACAGCAATGTAAAGAAGGCTCAATGGAACTAGCAACGCCAACCCCACAGGCATACAATTTTATATGATTTCGTAGAATTTTTGCTTCTATAACAAAATGCCTTAAAATTCTTGGAGTATCTGCACCACCAGTTTCCAGTCACTTTGATCTGCAGACTCTGGAGCTTTTTCCAATGATTGTGTGGACCAGGTGTAGCAAGCTGAAGCTCACTGCCAATGTTTGCCTTGCCATAGCTGCCTGTCCTGGACCCCTGTATGCCAGGGCTCTACAGGACATGGATTGAACATCCCTGAGCCATGTGGTGGGCAAACCCCTCCTTCTTGCATCTGTTGAGGCTTGGTGGCCTGCAGAAGACACCCTAAAACTACCATGGCACCCCTCTGCTTACTCTCTATCACCCAAGAAAGCAGCAGGGGCTGAGGGCTCAGTGGGATTTAATGATGACTGGCTTAGCACTCAACACTGAAGGAATTTGTCAGGGATTATTGACACAATGATGGCACAACCTTGAGAGCTACAGCTGTGGCTTGTCAGCCCTGATGCTGTCCAGGTGGGCCCTGGGAGGGACCCTGGAGAGACGTCAGGATGTCTTGGCCCTCCTCATTGTCCGGGGCTTTTGTAAAGGGCTGACATGCTAGAAGAGAGCTGCTGAGAAATGCAGGACCACTGTCAAAAACCTGCTGCAGACCAAGCCTGCCAAATGAGCAAGCACGTTCAAGTCTCACGTGTGCCTCCAGACCCTTGAAATATCCTACCCTCCAGAAGGGCCAGGCGTGGGTCAGCTTGCCTCCACCGCAGGGTGCCTGGCATGGCAGTGAGAGTGGACGCAGAGGTTGTTGCGGCTCTTTCTGCTTGCAGAGTGCACACCCAATGGGCTGACTGGCAGCATCAACCCCCCAAATAAATAAACAAATAAATAATGACAGCAAACAGGCACACCAACAGTGCCCCAGCTGAAAATGTACTGGCCCTACTTGAAGCAACAGCATGCAAAGGAAGGCCTTCCATTCTCCCAAGAGGCAAGCTATAAAAACACATGATAGAAACAGCCATGAAAGAGCTAGGCCAGTAAGGACTTGATTTCCAGCCTCTTCTCCAAAAGCCTGGGGCTGAAATAACACAGGTTGCACTCGGGTACCTTCACGGCTGTATGTGGGAAGCTTGCACAAGACTGGTCTGCATCTGTCCTGGAACAGCTCCTCGTTTCTTGCTTTCATGAATGAAAAATATCCCTTTGATATTTTAAAATTATAATAAAAAGAAACCATAGTCATACATTCCTCAGAGCTGTGTCTGTGCTTGGTGCCTCAGACACAGGGTTGTTTTTGCCATCCTGCCTTTGCAGCTCCAGTAAGGCAGTGCTGTTGATAATAACAGAAGTGTCTTTGCTGTCCTTTCCTGGAAGCTCCACCTTGCTTCTCTGAGAGTTAAGCTTCCCAGAATAGAGGTAGTCAACGTAGTTTTCAGGCTTGCTGGAAACAATATTGCTGAGCATCATGACAAAGAGAAGAAAGCCGAAAAACCCAACGATGATGAGGATGTAAAATGAGGCCATTATCTCCTCTTGCATCTCCAAGGCTGGGTTGCTGAAATTATTGAACCGAAGGGTCTTCTTTTGGTCCACAAACATGTGGAGTAAATTTGGCATGACCGAACTGCCGTTTGTGTGGTTACTGAAAGCCATCTTACGCTTCCACTCTGGCTGCAAAAGCTAAGCAAAAAAAAGCAAAACAAAACAAAAGAACCAACTTAGCTTGTTAGTGCACACCTGTCCTTTTGTGTCTTCTAGCTCAGGTCCTTCCCACCGTTTCCTCTCCTCTGCTGTGTAACTAACTGCACTCAGCTACCCTCTAGCTGCATGTCTTGCATGCAGAGGGCCATGGTGAAAGTCAGTGGCAAGTTAGCACAAGAATTCAGAGAATCAAAAGCTGTTGCCCTGTGCATGAAAGACGTGCATGTACATGCACAGGCACATACTAGTCCCTTAGACCAACTTTGTTTTACTGGTGACGTAGCGTCAAAATTAGTACATGGGAATAATGCTGCCAATTCCAGTAACTATCTCAATGGAAACAGGATGACTCGCTCCTAGGTACGAGCATAATTCAGCCAATAACACCTCTAAGGGGAGAGGAGAACAATACTGGTATTACAGCCCTGGTTCCAGAGTTGAAGGGCCGTTCATGCTAAATCATCCACAGTAAAACCTGCTGAATCGAAAAAGAGCTGTGGGAAGGAACTAAATGAATCCAAACTGATGTAAGTTTGTTATCTTGCTGAGAAGGAAACTTGAGAGAGATATAATTTTCTGCCAAATTATGGTACTTGAGGTTAGAGCTTTTATCAAAGTCACTTTTAGGACAAGAGAAACTTAAATCATTGCCTCTAAGCAAACCACGAAACCCTTCCATTCTGAAAAGTCTCAAGAAGTTTCGACTCCATCTGCCAATCCCACATCCAAAAAATAAGCTGCTTCTTTTGGCAGCAACAATTTTCCAATTTTGATACAAATCTATGTGTAATTTTTGGTTCTCTGAAATGCCGTTCTTTGGGAAGTATGTGATAAACTTAGAAAAGCTTTGTGCAAATCTGCCTAAGAAATCTTGCTGAGCAGGAAATAGAGGCCAAGAGTTTCATCCCAAATGTGCAACTTTTGCTAATTTAAAGTTATTCACATTCCTTGTTGCAGTTTTCCTTGCTTTTCAGCCAGTGCTGATTAACCTGTGTAGCTCTCCTGTTTCAAAGGATCTGTACAAAGTGAGGCTTCAAACCCATGTATTGCAGCAAGAGCTCTGGTATTTTATAATACCTGAGGATTTGACCCCTCCCTTAAATCTCGTACAAGAAACCATTTAAAGAGCTAGACATGAATAACAGAACAAAAAGCTCAGAAAATTTTCTGATGGAGACTAGAGAAAGCTCCCTCAGAGCAGTTCTGCCTGCCAGTCACCACAGAGACATTTGGCAGTATTAAAATGGGGGTTACCCTTGGAAAAGATAGCGGCCTGAACCCAAGGTCAGGGCAGCCAGCAGCCCCAGCTGGCAGCCTCCTTCCCTTTCTCATCCTGCTTGCAGGCACTGGTGGTGGGACATGATTTATCTTCCCTCTTTATGCCTCACACTGGGATGTTCACTACTCCTGACTCAGGGAAGTCAGGCATTTCCTCTCCGATACAGCTAGGATGAGCCCATCACCAGACCACTGAAGTTCTGACTGGGTGCCTGAAATTGCCCGAACATCCTGGATGATTAAGGTTTGCTATTCCTGGTTAGGTTTCCTCCTTCTTGCAACTATTACCTTTTAATGAATGTGTTTACCCTGCTGACTGGGTTGTGACTGGTCTGCCTGGAATCTATTAATAGCCAAATAACTACGATGGGCGGCTGTGTGACTCGAATGCAGAGCTTCTGCGGGACCCATTTGCAGAGGTGTGCAGAGATTTACAACTGCAGCATGGGAACTGGAGATGTACCAGAGGCATATAATGAATTGCAGCAACAGTGGGTGTGTGGGACCACATGGTTCAGGTAGAGTACAGCTTTTAGCTAACCAGGATTTTTTGGTCTATACATTAAAAAAGGAAGGCAAGATTCATTCCAGATTCCAAGTCAGATGCAAGTAAACTGCCCATAGATTACAAAACTCCTCTCTGCCCCAGCCCAATCTGGTGACATCTACTTGGCTGCAGTAGAAATCAGTGATCACAATACTCCGCAGAAGTGAAATTTGTCTTAGCGTTCCCCTTTCAGAGATCACAATGTGAAAAAAGTGATCTATACCTTGGCCGGACACTAAGTGAAAGTTTTATTCTGAAAAAGATTTACTGAAAATAAATTGACTTCCTGATAACAAGATTTTCCCTCTTGCTCCCCAAACCCACATTTCCCTTCTCTGCCTCTCCAGATTATTCTGCTATACTGGCTGCACTGGGTTTTGTGGCTAATGCCGTGATGATCTACAACACACTGTGGAGGATCAAAGTTCAGAGATATGCCAGTGGTCCTTACTCTTCTTGATAGATGGAATTCCTAACTTTCTGCAATCCCACTGCAAAAAAACTCAAACAACCCACCTTCTGCCCACCCCCGGGCTATCCTGTACCCAGTTGCCACACCTATACTCATTTGCTATCACATAAAAGTGAGTCTAAGCTTGGAATGCTCTTATCCATGTTTATTACTACCAGTGCCTACCGCTGCCTGCGTCTTGTTGCAGAGCTGCTTCTGCACTCACTGTATTGCCTTATGGGTCACCTCAAACTCTTCTCCAGATGCCTGGAGACACGACAGCAGTGAGAGGGACCATCTCTTTCACATTTGGGAAGATGATGTGTGGTTGGGAACTGCAGCTCCACACTGCCCTTTGGAATCTCTTGGCATGGGTCCCCCTATTCCTGGCACCACTGGAGTGGGGCTGGTCCTTTAGTGATGCACGCAAATCACTGGGTTTTCAAAATGTAACATAAAATCAGAGTGTTTTGATGCACAGTTCCTCAGATACTGCTTTCCAAAGAATACAGTACTTTCTGCTCTAGAACAGTGAAACTAGTTAAATGTTGGACTGACACTTAAAATATCTGCAAGTGTGGGTATTGCTGAGCCATGTGCCACTTCACTGTAGTAAAATCCTCTCTGTACAGAAAACATTTAGGGGGGTAATATGCATTTGTGCATCTCTAACAGTTTTCCCTCCTGTACAAAATACAACAGAAAATACAATACGGCAGGTACCAATCCCCAGAAAACAATAATGAGAGGCTTGTGGCAAATGACATAACAAGCCGAAAGGGCAGAGTATCACCCGTTAGCTTTAACGGCTGCCTAATTCTCCCTGGGCCAGGCACAGAGCACACGGGGGAATTTTAACTGGCACGCTGTGGGGGACAAGCACAAGTACAATGCCACTGAAAGGCAGAACCTGAGTATTCACCCGAAAATGAGAAAGAAGTAGTCTAGGATAGGATCTGCCTTTATGGCAACTACGGGAAGAATTAGTAGCTGCTGCCGTGCCAGACCAGGCCTCTGGGAGAGAGAAAACAGGCTTCAGATGGCTTTGTACAGATAAGGCTGGGTGTCATTTGTCTGTGTATGTGTGCACACTCACCCCCACACACACCCACACCCACACACACACAGACAATGCTGGAAAGATACTGGGACACCACATCAGTACTCCTTCAGGCTTCAAACATCTGTGTTGCTACTTTTTTCCCCATCATCATATTAGATACACAGGTTAGAAATCAGCTTTTTTTCCCATGGTGGGACTCACCCCCTTGCTATCCGCTCCCCTCTCCACTGCTTTTCCACAACCTAAGGATTGTTTTTTCATTTTGACCATTTGCTGTGTATGTGTAAAGGTGTGTCCCACACACATCAACTAGAAATATGCATCACTATCATCTGCCTCAGAAGTAGGCATAAGTCCATGCACACAAATGCACACACAGATATGTGCACATATACCTCTCCTCTCCCTACACACACAAACACACACTAAAATATAAAAGAACCCACAGAGCTACATGTATAATGCTGTATCTAGCTAATTAAAAAAAAACAACCAACTAGTAGCTTGAGTGTTAAACAGAGCTGATTTTTAGAGGACAGCACTTTAGGAGAAAAAAAGATACAGTAAATGTATCCAAAATAATGGAAAAATTGAAATGAAATTTTAATCAGTGCCTACTTATCACTACGTAGAGGAAGTTGCAGACAACCCAGGCACCATAACAACAGCTATGAAATGTACCTATTCAGTCAGCTTACTTACATGCAGACCTGGCTCTGTCCTGGGCGCAGCACCTCTTTCAGCTGTCAGCCTTGCTCCCAGCTGACCAATGCATTTAACTATTTAAGGAGCACAGGAGAGGAGTGGCCTCTGCTTCTTGCCTCTAGCAAGTTATTAAGCATGAGGGAGTGTCGGAGACGCAATGAGGTAACAGGATACTACAGGCCTGTGAGGCTCGTACTACATGGGGGCTCCAGGCAAGTGGCCATGTACGTTCCCTTATCTTGCAGGGGATGAGAATAACATGGATGAGGACTAGGTTCCCTCAATACTGGGCAAATTAAAGCATAAAGGCTGCTCTAGGCAGGAGGGTGCTCACTGCTGGACAGAGACCATTGAAGAGCAGATTGTGGGCCTGGGGTGCTTTTTGGTTATTCATCATATATCTGTCATTTTTTAAGTCAGCGACTCTCAGAAGTAGGAAAGAAAATAGCAGTGTCCTAGTGTCCACCAGATGCCTTTGGGTGATGCCAACTCGTCACACCAGAGGAAAGAGGCTACACAGATGGGCCTCTTTGTTCAGTGCACACTTATATCCCCGCTCATGCTGCTTTCTGGTGAAAGGATGGGCAAAGAAAGTAGCCAGGAATAGGAAAGAGGATCTTGGATGAAGCAACCTTGCTATCTTTCATCTTGTGTCCTCCTGCCCCAACTTCTTATATCCTGTTCTGCCAGCTGGGCATGGGTTATTCCATTCATACACCCTCTCCATAGCAAAACAGCACGAGTTACACCCCTTCACAGCCAAGTCCCCTTTCAGGATCAACACATAACACCAGCCATGGCTTGCAACATCTCTAATTTAACTCAGACTTCACCATGGGAGCCACAGATAACTGCTGGTGTGGCGTTACTTTGTGCAACCAAAACAGCTGAAGGCAGCTGAGGGTGGAAGAGACCTCATGCTAAAGCCAGCTGGTTTTGCTTCTGTGGAAAGCAGGAGGGAGGAGGACTGTTAAAGACGAAGGAAGCAGGGCCCCAAGACAGCAGGGTATGTCTGCCTTCAGGAAGCAGCAGCAGCTATTGCTATTAAATTGCGGTCAGATGGATACATAAATCTTGCTGTGGGAGTTGGTTCAAACTACTCATTTTTTTCAGGTCTAATCTTCGCTGGGTAACACACAGCGCTTTGAAAGTATCAGCAGCTTGTTGGATGAGCTGCATCTTCAGCTAACAAATGCAGAAATAGGAAGAAAATCAGAAGCAGGAAGCTACTGGTTGGAGGAAAGGAGACCTAAGGACTCCCAGGCAGCAAAGCCAATGGGGAAAGAAAGGTTGGGGTAAACTCCCTCATGAGCCTTCCTCCATTCATGTATAACCCACCCCTGCTGCCAGACTGCCAGAGCTGTTTAACAGCTGAACCCCAACTCTCAGAGCAAAACGTGGTGCTAAGACTGTTACTGGTCTAAAGCCACCATCTCTCCAAGAGCCAAAACCCAGTGGAGAGCACAAAATGCCAGCAGGACTGTCTGGTCTTGCACCAGGCAGAGCCAGAGACCCTGGCTGGCTGTGAATGAGCTGGCAGGACACAGTGCAGTGCCAGGTGGAGATGACAACAAGGTCCAGGGAGCAGCGTAGCTGGGTCAGCATGGCCCCACAGTACGGCTAATTAGCCGGCTTCTCTGCAGGGCTTGTCAGATTAGACCCAGCACTATACTGAAGTTGCTGCCTTGTTTCCAGTTTCGGAGGAAGCATGGTATGGGCTAGGGAAAGGCAAGCCTCACACCTTGTCCTTTTGCCCCATCAA
The DNA here is from genome assembly GCA_013400875.1 of Anhinga rufa. Lineage (NCBI taxonomy): Eukaryota > Metazoa > Chordata > Aves > Suliformes > Anhingidae > Anhinga > Anhinga rufa. The sequence goes on along the minus strand of VZTV01033777.1, from coordinate 9,185 downwards.
GTATATTTCCTTTGTAACTCCTGCCTCCACCCCTCTACCTAGCTAGAGCGTGGAGATGGAAAACCCACCTGTTTTCATACCTCTTCCCTAGATTTGATGGTCCTTTTTATTGGAAAAAAAATCAAATAGAAACGTAGAAGTATAAACACTGATAACAAACCCATCAGTGATGATGGCCATCTGATCACCTGCACAACGTGGGAGTCTGAATGACACAGGCCCAAGCATACACCAAAGGTGGGATTTGTTTCACTGCCTGGGACTCTATGGGGAGCTTCCCTACTCAATGGGGAGAGACAGATGGCCCTGAAGGGTGATGAGTCCATCTCTCAGCACAGCGTACCCTCAAGAGGAGCTTGCTTTCTAATGACTGTGATTAGTGTCAACCTCTAACCTGAAAACAGTAAAAGTGCTATGAGATGGACTTCCCTCTCAGTCATACCAAGGCAAAGGATGTAGGATTCCTACTTGTCCTTCCCAAGGCAGGACAGCAAGGATCCCACATTGCCCAGAGGAAGCACCCAGGTACCATTCCTGATAAAGGGAATGAAGGAGCTGGGGAAGCATAAGATGTCCAGGTGAGGGGGAGGGCAGAAATTATCAGAGTGTGTCACAGGACTGGATCCCATTGCAGAGTGGACAGAGAGAAGCATGCAGCCACAACCATGTCCCTTGACCAGGAACAAGCACTCAGCACCTGCCTAATGGTGACAGCCTCCTTCCTCCACTCACAGCCCTGGAAGTCTATGTCAGTGCCAGGTGGCACCTTGTGCTGGTTTTGGCTGAGTTATAGTTAATTTTCTTCATAGTAGCTAGCATGGGGCTATGTTTTGGATTTGTGCTGGAAACAGTGTTGATAACACAGGCATGTTTTAGTTACTGCTGAGCAGTGCTTACACAGAGTCAGGGCCTTTTCTGCTTCTCATACCCCACCCCACCAGCGAGTGCACTGCACAAGAAGCTGGGAGGGGACACAGCCAGGACAGCTGACCCCAGCTGACCCAAGGAATATCCCACACCATATGATGTCATGTTCAGCGTATAAAGCTGGAGAGAGAAGAAGGAACAAGAAACTGTTCAGAGTGACAGTGTTTTGTCTTCCCAAGTGACTGTTATGTGTGATGGAGCTCTGCTTTCCTGGAGATGGCTGAACATCTGCCTGCCCGTGGGAAGCAGTGAATAAATCCCTTGTTTTGCTTTGCTTGCGTGCGTGGCTTTTGCTTTACCTATTAAACTGTCTTTATCTCAACCTGTAAGTTTTCTCACTTTTACTCTTCTGATTCTCTCCCCCATCTTACTGGGGAGGGGTGAGCGAGCGGCTGTGTGGGTTTTAGTTGCCGTCTGGGGTTAAACCACGACACACCTTTCTTTTGAAAAGGAATGAAGGATGAGGGAATGGGTTTGGAGAACAAACATAACAGCAGAGCCAGAAGAAGTAATTCTGACAGTCTTTCAGTGAAGGCATATGGATCCCAGAATAAGCTGGGAATTTTCCATCAGATTTATAGTAGATAGGCCAGAGCACAAAAGCTGAGGATCAGATTCTCTTATTACTGAACTTCATTTTTTAAAAAAGATAACATACGGAAACAATACACATCAGTAAGGCTACTTTAGTCATATTTTTACACAAATGTTGGATTTTAGAGTGTTGCCAACTCTATAGTGAGAATCAAAACCCTGGAGGGGGGTTTAGGGGCTGGTGGTAAATGAACTTCCCCTCCTCCCTCCATGGTCCCCCTGTTCCAGGGCCAAGGACACCTGGAAGAACGTGCAGGACATGACCAAGACAGGCAGACGTCTTTAAAATCCTATGTGTGGGAATGAGCCAGGAATGGAAGATTCATCATGGTATTGAAACACCCGGACAAGCCCAGATGAGCTTCAGGCTTGAAGCATTTCCCATGCACATTTTCCTCTGCAGCATGCTAGCTTGTTTTCCATGCTCTCACCCCTCTGGGATATAAGGTGGATCATGTCTTCAAGCGATCTTTCCTGTTCAGCCAGGGTGACCTGCCTGCCTTGGAGGAAGTGGGATGAAGGAATGTCTGGATCTAAGATGAGCGATGGAGCATTCCTCACGTGGCCAAGTCCTGCAAACAGACCACACCGGTCATCAGGGACAGTGGGGTACTGAGGACCTCAACCCCATGTGGTTCCTTGCATGCTAGTCCTGTGACTTCCTCAAAAAAAAATCTAGGTCATGCCCTGATAGGCATTTACTCCAGGAATGAACCATGACCAAGGCAGAGATGCTGAAGGGTGCCCCTTCCCCAGCAATCCTCCTGGGGGTTCTGTTGGCTGGAGGGCTCCAAGGTCTCTCAGAGGCAGGCCTGGCTTACCCACGAGGCAGGGGCACAATGCCCAGGAGGCTGGCACACTGCTGCAGCACTGACAGGAGACCTGCTCTGTGGGGAACTGGAAGAGCTGGCACTGGAGGAGAAATATGTTGAGTTTGCAGAGAGTTAGGCAAGAGCTGGGGAGGATTTGTTAGAGTACTGAGATATTTTATGTAGAAAGCCCCTTCCTAGGACCCTGGTATCTGCCATGTCCCTCTCCCAGCTTCTTCTTGGTGGTGGCTGAGTCATCTTGGCTTCCTGGAAGAGGCTGGGAAGGGGCACTCACTCACAGTGGCTGAGGGTGAGGGCTGCAGGTAATTGCCCTAGTGCAAGGCAATGCACACTGCCTCTCACGCAGGTCAGACCATGTCACAAATCTCATTGCCCAAGTTTCTGTGGCTGAGAATGAGCCAGAGCTTTCATTTTGCTGTTGCAATAACAGGCCTTGGGCTAGTCCTGGTTGTCTGGTGACCTGTTTCTCTCTCTCCATGCGCAAGTGTAGGTGTGAGAAAAAGCTCGTATGAATCCTTGAGTATTTATGCAAAACACTATTGCAGCTGTGATCATACACCTGGGCTAACTGGAAATAGCATGGTGCTGCCACATTGCTCAGGGGTCTCTGCTCTGTGCCCATGCACTGCACTGTGGTCATGTGGCTCACTCCTTCTTAACTGTTTTTTCCTATAGGACCTTTAGATATTCCCAGTACTCTTCCTCAGCTATAGGGGTGAACCCTGAATAGCTGTTTGCACATTGAATACATCAGATGAAAGAAAAGAGCTTCTGCCTTCTGTGAGATAAACAGTGTGAGTCAGATGGCAAAAATGATGTTATTAGACATTGTATTATGAGTGATTCTGATGATAGAAGTCTCAGGTAGTTAAGTTTAGGCTCTTTCTTTCTTCCTTTTTTTCTAGCTTTTTCAACATTTATTGGCTCATCGTTCTAAATGCATTTAGCATTCTCAGTACTCCACTGTAACAGACATCCACAGCTTTTGCTGCTCCCCCCACTTTCTCAGACTCTGCCTTTGCCAGGAAATTTCATTTTCTAATGCTGTCTGAGTGCTGCTGTGACCCCACATCACCAGGAGGCAGCTGTGGCAGCCAGCACCGCCAGGAACTGTCCTCTTGCAACAAAGCGCTTCAGACAAAGTCATTGCAAAGCACTGCGGACTCATCCGTGCTTCATCCCTTGATTCAGTTCACATGTGGGCTCTGTGCAGATGTAACTGCTTCAGGAGTTGGTTGTCTCAGAGCCACAACCAGGTTTTGCCGCTTGTGATTCACCTACTACAGTAAAATTCTGGATATTGCCCTTTAATTGTACCTGGGAAGCAAAAAGCATCCACATTTATCATGTGCCGATGTTCACGTTTTTGGCTCCTGTACAAAACACATGGTAATATGATTGGAGTAGTATCACCTTCAGGACAGCAATAAAAGCAATTGCCACTCCCATCCTGTGCTTCACATCCTGTTTCCACCACAGGCTACACATTAAGGAGCTCTTGCCGAGGACAGCATCACTGTGGGACAGCCTGAGCCAGCCCACCGGCAGTGGCTGCTGGCTGCTGGTGACACCAGAGGACTAGCTGCGCCCTCTCCACAGGAGGAGGTGAGCTGGAGTAGGAAAACCAAGCACAGTGGGACACTGAAGTCCAGCACCATCTGTGGTGAATGCTGATAATATCCATGAAACTTCACAAAGACCTTTTTTTCTCCTGTGTTTCACTCCTGATTGCAGTCAGCCATCAGGGTAGGTGGAAGAGGAGGGCATAGAGAGGGCTTATGGCATTGGAAGAGAAGTTGTGTTTGCTGCCCTGCGACTGCAGCCACTGGCAGAGATGCATCTGTGGTGGGGTGGTTACCCATCAGGGTGTTATTTCCGGACCATAGCTGTGATGAGCATCTTGGACGTTGACCTTGAGTTGGACATTTCTAAAACCATAGGCTAGGCAGCTGGGAACAGCCATCTGAGTTCTGCTCACAATGTCCCAAAAATGGAAGAAGAAGGTGTCAGCAGAGGAGGAGTATTTGTGTAGGGCCACGATCTAGGGAGGCACCTGGGCATGGCCACACATGACTGCAGTGGGCCAGGCAGTTTGACAGGTTGCCCCATGTTGTCCCCTCCACTGTAATTGCCTGTTTCCTCTTCCCCCTCCCCCAAAGATTTCCAGATAAAATGTGTTAGCTTGAACCACCTGCACTGAGGCTTAACATGTTTCTTCAGAGCAGGCCGGGACTGTGCATCCGCGCAGCTGGCCACCAGCTGGTACGCACTGGTCTGGTCCCTGCAGTAGGTATGGGCTTGTCCTCCTCATTGAAAGGAAACTGTAGCGTGGAATAAAACCACAAACATATCTGGTAAACACATCAGGTTGCAACATCCCTTTTCCCCTTTTCTAAAATTTCAGATGACTTAATTCTCTGCAAATCCCCAAAAGTGCCAACCGCTCCTGTGGATAAATAAAGAGGAGAACCCGGATGCAGGGTAACGCACTGCCTGTGTTGTTTTCCACCAAAGGAAGTTCGGGAGGGAAGAGGAAACCTGCAAGTAGCTGGAAGAAGGAAGTGCAGCTGTGGTGCCCCTGGTACCCCAGTCCCTGGGTATCTTAGTGGGAGAGCTGGGAAACTGGGGTTTTGGCATGGCTGCTGACCCCTGTAAGCAGCTACTGGATGGATTCAATGCCATTTAACTTGCCCAACAATTACCTTTGCTGTTACTGCACTTATGCCTTGGCATCCACATGCTATGCCACAAAATGCTGAACACACACCATGGCAGGGTAGTTTTGCTCATTTTTTTACCCCATCAGATTACAAGGTATCAGTTTATATCATATAACACTGTTCTTCAGACCAGACCGTTTCCCTTGCAGGACATGTGCTGGGATATGGTGATGTCCTATACTATAGGCTGATGCCCTTCTCTTTGACCCTCATGAGTCCCAATCAGAGGGTGAGATCATGTTCCCATTGCTGTCAGTGACAGCGCTGCTGTCAGCAGAGACATTATCATTACCTCTACTCCTGCCAAAGCCTAGCCAGGGGGATCTCCAGAGAGAAGAGCTGTCCCACATAGCCAGGGTGGACATAGTCATGTTACCCTGGAGAGACATGGAAGATGAGAGGAAAATAGGACAGAAATCTGAGCCAGCGTAGTCTGCCCTTGAGATGAAAGGTCCTGCCTAGTGGTAGCTTTAACAGGCCTGGCAATTTCTGCATTTCAGTGTCTTCTCCAAAGAAATAAGGAGCAACAGGCACATAAAGAAACCCAGAAGAGACTGTTTAATGTGCACAGGTTGGATTAAATAATTTGTTGTAAACAAAGAAGGCCCTGTCTCTTTTGCCTGTATTCTGCAGTAAGCTAGCCAACACCACCGGGAATTTGGATTAGCATGAACCAGTATGTTTCTCATCTGCTTATTTTTATTCAAATTGCATTTTTTTCTGTTACAATCCCTTTCTGAAGGTCAGGGTTTGGATGGAAAGGCTATTGGGCTGTTGCTGTTAAAGAGAGAGATCTCACATTTTTTTTTGAGGGGAGGAAATAAATAGAAGCACAGCAGAGGGTTAATTTTAGGTGTCAGTCCTGCTGTGGGCTGCCTGAGGCTAAATCTTTGTGGCTCCTTGGCTGGAAGAGGGTTCCTGACTGATGAGTGTGCTGGTTTGTCTATTCCTGCACCATAACTCTTATATATTAAGGTGATAAATAAATAAAAGTATGGGAAGTATTTGATGTTTTATTCCTCTGCTCTCTGCATGCAGCTCAGGGTCAGATCCACCCCTGAGTTCCTGGGAACTGAACTGCTGGGGGTGAAGCCACAGAGGCACCTGTGGAGTGTGCTTGGCTCGAGCAGCCTGGAGAAGGGATCTTGCCTGCAGGTGCAAAGTTGGTATGAGATTATTGTTTGCACTCTTTTCCCAGATTCGTTTGCATTGTTAGGTGGGAAGCTGATAGTAAAGGCTTGAGAAAATATTTCCAGGGCAAAAAGTCCCATCAGATTGAAGGTCCCTAAGCCTGCTGCTGTTGCCATGGGTGTGAATAAAGACCTCAGGCTTGAGGCTTATGTGCACAACAGTGAACCAGAACAGCTGCTGAATCAACTGTTCCCCTGACAAATTACCCTGCTGCTCAAAGCTGGAGGTCACAAGGAAAAAGGAAATCAGAGCTCAGACTTTGGGAACAATGGGTTAGATTCTCTGCTGATACGGTCCCTTTTGGCTGAGGCAGAGGGGTTAAGCTCCTTTGTGCTTACCAAGGACCTGTGGACCAGTGGGGGATGCTGGGGAGGGAAGTCCAAAAGCCAGAGGTTGTGGTTTGGGTGGGAACCTAGAGGAGGATGAATATTGCAGTGGGGGGAGGCTGATGAGATACTGCTGATGGGGCTGTGCCAAAGGAGCATTACCTCACCAGCAGGTAAGTGCTGCGCTGAACAGCAGCTGCCAATCAATCCCTGATTCTCGGGATTAAATAAAAATGAATGCTTACAGCTGGGCTAACGAGCTCTGCTTTTCTTGTGCAAAAGTATGAAAGCTACCACATCTAGCAACAAAATCAGAGCTATCATATACTGAGAATCCATCTACTGGATGTCGCACAAGATCAGACAGTGTATTTCTGTGAAGGTCAGCTGTGTTTTGGATTGTGTGGTGTACCTGTTATAAAACTGTTATCACACTCATCAGACTAATACTGATTTAAGCATTTTTTAGAACAAGTGCTTTCACATTAAGGTGTCACATTTTATTTTGCTTGGCTTTTGGTCTTGGAAGGTGAGTGGGCCCTGGTCCAGTATGTGGATTTTGTGGACTGAGCAGAGGAATTATTTTGGCGAGCTTGAGTGTGCCTCCAAAAATAATGTGCTGTGGCTCAATCAGAAGCTCTGGGCCTGCCTGGGGAAAGTATTCTATTAGAGTCTTTGGCCTTTATTCTGCTAAATCAGATCAGATGGTCACAATATTCACTTCTGGATTTAGCATCTGTGCATTTTCCATTGATATTTATGTACATCTTCCCTTTTCTTTGATCTGAAGGACACTTGTGGATACAGTTGAAAGCTGGCTTTAGAAACAACTATCCTTGCAAGCCCTGCCTTAGAACTACCAAGAATTAAGTACGTTGCCCGCCTATTTCAGCATGGTATGGGCCTTCACTTGTCATTTGAAGGCAGTTGACTGGGACCATTTCTCTGCTTGAACATGTCCATGAAGGCAGCTATGGTCTCAGGGAAGAGCCTCCTGCCCACCTCACCAGTGAAATGCAGCATGACCTTTCACAGCCTCCTCTGCCAAGTAGTCTCATTTGTGCTGGTCCCTTGAGCAATTTCTTGAGAAAGGCTTTGTGGAGGTTTCACATGCATAGCTGATGGCTCCAGCTGGATAAGGAGATTAGGGGGTAAGTTTGGCATAGTGATAATAATGTGTAAAAATGAAACAGGATGCCATAGAAATATTATATAAGATATTTCCAGTTATCGGCTGTAAAGAATGTTCTGCTTGCTTCTGATTGCTCATATCTTCTATTTTTATCGGTTTCCTTCTGCTTGTCTTTGTGCACATTTCCCGGTGTAACAGGTCTGACCCAACCAACCGCAAATAAAGATAACACTGATAACAATAAAGTGAGGAGGGGTTGGAACTCACTTCAGACTTGCACACTTGGGCTGCCTTTGACTGTAAACTATTTTCCAGATGGACTGCTTAATACTAGGGGTTTGATCTCTCATACCTAAAGCCCTAAGGACTTCTGCTGGGTATAATGAAAAGCCTGAAGCTCTCCAGGCTGGTGGGAGGGGAGGGAAGATTTTGCAGTGAAGGCAAAGGATGGGCTCTCAGTTTGGGCTTCCTACAGGAAAGTTGTGCATGTCAGGCTGCAGAGTGGCTACAGATCAGCACAGACTTTCTTCCCTGGGCTTTGCACTGCCTGAATGTAAACCACTTCTAGCCACTGCTTTGGGCATATTGGTTTCAACCTCAGCACTGCACCCATGCTTTCTTACAGCTAGAGCTGGCATCTGGCAATCTTAAAACTGAGCTTGGGCCAGCCATACACCCTCTGTGTGAGCCCATGCAAACATGTCCTCAGGTAAACATACTCCCACTCTGGCAAATGACTGTGCTGCCAGAGAAGGCTAGCTGTGCCCTGCTGCATGCTGTATCCTACTCCATGCATGGCTGGGGAAGTCTTCTCCAGTAGAGGTATTGCAGATGACGTTCCTGCAACAGCTTTGCAGGCACGTCCCGAGAAGACATGCTGTAGGTTTGCGGGGCTGCAGCAGTCTCAGAGTTGCCCACAGTCTGGGCAACCCAGGCAGGTTTGCAGGGCAAGCAGGAAAGGGGAGAAGAGGGAGACTCATCTGCCTGTGAGTCACTGGCCACATAACCTAGTGAAAAAGTTCCCCTGGATCTTCTTCCCCCAAGGCATGAGGGCTGACTTTCCCTGCTGAGAGGTACAGTGCAGGATATTGACTGGATTTGTGCTGTACCACAGTTATTTATAAATATTTTATTTGTGAGGCTTTGTACCACACAACTTCCAGGTTAGTGTGCAACACTTGCCTAATGAGTTTAAGATTCTTCAGTCTCCCCAACAAGCAGGAAATTGGAAAACATGAGCTCTGTGCGATGGTAATTACATGACAGGTTTGTTGGCCTTTTGTCTATGGCAAAGATGATGAGCAAGTGGACTAATCACACATTTCTAGGCACCCTTTGGCCAGTGAATGCTCTTTCTCCTATTACATGAAGTCAGAGGTGGGTCCCAAGTTAGCCATCCTGCATGAGTCAGTGGTAATGACAGAGGAAGGGGGAGTTGTGTTTACAAGCTGTTGTGGTTTAGCCC
>VZTV01033775.1:0-13061 GCA_013400875.1 Anhinga rufa | reverse complement strand
ATAGTTTCAGAGTTGCACTACACAAAAGTTTTCCAGGAATTCTTAAGACTTTTGTGATGTCATGGGAGCTGAGAGATCCATTTTTTTGAGTCACTTATTGATATTATTGTACTATTTTTCTCCCTTCTGGGAATTGCACCAATGAGTTCTATGGTCCTGCCAATGAAAAAAAAAAAATAATTATATAGCTTCTCTAATGATAGCGAAACGTGTCCCTTACTTCCACATATTTTCCTCTCCTCATCATATCTGCTTCCAATATTTCTATGTATTGTCTCAACTGCCTGGATAAACGAAATGAGGCACTGAGCTGAAAGTTCCCCATTGTACAGGAAGACATTGATTTGGAGACCCATGGATTTAAAGAGCTTCTTTGTGAATTGGCAACAGCATGCATGTAATTTTCAAGGATTCTGAAAGTAGGTGGTATATTCAAGTGATTTATAAATTGGACCTTTAATCTCTAAGTTGATTGTACTAAACACCAGATTAGGCTGATTGTTATTTCGAATTAGTCTTGTTATGTGATTATAACAGGGCTTAAGGATTCACATTAAAATAGCTTCAGCTTAGAAAGGATTCTGTATCACACCAGGAACAACAGAACCTTTCAACTAGTTCAAATTTGGTTTTATTCTGTAACCCTGTATTCTTATCATCAGTGCTACAAATTCTTCTTTGAGACTATATATTTTGCTTAGCCACTAATGTTTGGACTTTCAGCTGCACTGAATGCTACTGCAGACAGTCCCTTATCATTCATATCCCACTGCATCGTGCAAATTGCTTGGCTCCCAGGATGTTCTGCATTTGTCACCATGACATACTAGACAGACAGACAATTAAGTGATGAAAAACTTTAATTCAACTTCCCAAACTGTACTTTGGAATTAAAGGGTAAAGTAGAGAAGAAGTCTACAGATTTGGGGGTTTTATCTAAATTCAGAATATTCCCTTGTAATTTGTTAGTGTTAAAATGCCTGTAGACACAGGCAAAAAGAAAACTGCAGCAAAACCCTGTTTTGTTAATTAAAACACCACTGAAGTACAGCCAGTAGGTAAGATATTTAACAAATATTAAAAAAATGCAAAAAATGTGTTTCTCAGATAAACTCCGTCAAAGAACTCTGAGGTTTCAAAATTGGTTTCTGGAAATCAGCCATCAGACACAAACTTGGGAGTTTCATGGAGGTCTCTGGGCAATTATTTGCACTTATACCAAATATGCTGTTTCACAGATCATTATGCTGACGGGTCTCAGTGCCCTGAGTGTGCTTCCCTCTCCTTTTAGTTTGGCTGCCTACGCTTAAGGCCAGCTCTGATATGGCTCAGGTGCCTAATTTCAGTTCAGATTATTGTGAAAAAAGAGGCATTGGGAGGGGCTCCCTGCTCTTGGGAGCTGCTTTTAATCCAGGGCTCTTGACATTGATCTGAGCTGTCTGAGCCATGCTGCGCTGTACTGTAGTCATGCTCATGCCTGATTGTGTACCCCATTAATAGAGGCCCTTGCCTGGATGCTGACCTACAAACTTGACTTCCCAGAGTGATTTCAGGCATGACTCATTGTGCTGGACTTTCATGGTACTCACAGGACATCATTTTGACCTAGGTCACTTTCTCCAGATCTTATCCTGGCCCTGGATTGCTTATTCCCTTTGGATATTTGTCACCACAAGGAACCTGTTTGGTGACCACTGAATGGTCACCTCAGCCTGGTTACCCTCCCTGGACCCACTCTGCTTTCCCTGGTTCATTACTGTGGGACTGTGTCATTTGTAGGTGAGGTCACTGTCCTGCCTGACTTGCCATCATATCTGAGATTAAATAACCCCACACAACAGTACAAGTTGGGTGCTGTCTAGAAAAAAAGCAGCTTTGCAGAAGCTGAAGGTTCCTGATGGGCAAAAAGTTGAACACGAGCTGGTAGTGTGCACTTGCATAGATGAAACTGCATACTGGGTTTCATTAGGAAAAGTGACGCTGCAGTCTTAGGAGGAGATTATATCCCTTCATTTGGCACATGAGAGACCTCTCTTGGAGTACTGCATCCCCATACAAGAAGGACACTGACATAGCAGAGTGAGTACAGCAGAACAGCTCCAGGGTGGACAGGAGACTGCGGCAGACCATGTATCACGTGGCTCTGTTCAATCTGTAGAAAAGAAGGCTCAGGGAGATCTTATGGTTGTCCTTGGAGATACAAAAAAAAGAGGCAGCAGTGCAAGTTGTAACATAGGAAGATCTAATTAGATATAAGGAAGGAAACTGTTACCATGACAGTGGTCAAACACTGAATGAGGGTGGCTGTGAGATATCAGTTTTTGAGATGTTCAGTACTTAACTCTATATGCCTTGAGGAACCTGATCCAGTTGGATCTGTGTCATGGTTTTGGCTGGGATAAAGATAAATCTCTTCACTGTAGCTGGTACTGTGCTCTGTTTTGGATTTAGTATGAGAATAATGTTGATAACACACTGATGTTTCAGTTGTTGCTAAGTAGTGCTGAACTAGTCAAGGACTTTTCCAGCTTCTCACGCTCTGCCGGGTGCACAGGAAGCCAGGAGGGGAGGGCGAACCGCCAAGACAGCTGATCAAACTGGCCAAAGGGATATTCCATCTCTTCTGTCTGGCGACCAATGACAGGACCCGAGGAAATGGCAGGAAGATGTGCCAGGGGAGGTTTAGGTTGGGTATTAGGAAAAGGTTCTTCACCCAGAGGGTGGTGGAGCACTGGAACAGGCTCCCCAGGGAGGCAGTCATGGCACCCAGCCTGATGTTGTTCAAGAAGCACTTGGACAATGCCCTCAGAGATATGGTGTGAATTTGGGGTTGTCCTGTGCAGGGACAGGAGTTGGACTTGATGATCCTTGTGGGTCCCTTCCAACTCAGGGCATTCTATGATTCTATGATTCTATGCCCAGTATATTAACTGGGGGGAGCTGGTGGGGGGAAGCAGTGATTGCAGACAGGTGGCATCAGTCAGCAGGTGGTGAGTGATTGCATCACGTGTTGTTTGTTTGGGGTGTTTTTCCCATCCCCAGCTTCCCCACCCCCCTTATTTACCTCTTCATTATATTATTATTGTTATTATTATTAATATTACTGTTTTAATTATTAAATTGTTCTTATCTCAACCCATGGCTTTTCTTACTTCTGCTCTTCTTATTCTCTCCCCCATCCCACAGGGGTGGTGGGGAGTGAGTGAGCAGCTGTGGTGCTTAGTTGCTGACTGGGGCTAAACCACGACAACCTGCTCTGAATGTGGTTGGACTAGATGACCCCTGGAGGTACCTTCCAAACTAGTCTATCATTCTTAGACAAGAGAACTTCATGGCCAGCTAAGATCACGTACTTATCAAGATCACTTGCTCAGAATTGTGTGGTGATCAGTGAAATCACAGTTAGGTTTGTCTAGAGAAGGACATGTGTGAACCCGATGTACTGCTGTCTGGGTTAAAATCCCTCTAAGTGGCCTCAAGTGAGTTAACCTGGTTTCTTTTGCAAGCACATCTGATTGAAGACCACCTAAGCTATAAACCAGGACATTCACAATGGCATTTAAAACATTTCCTTCAAGTTCATGTTTCAGTTAATTCTGATCAACACTCTTAAACCTTCCCTGATTAACTAAAGACTTCTGTGGAACAGGAAAGATGCACATTTGAACCCTGCACTTTTGCGGCTTGAGACAGTGCTATAGTTATTAGTTTCCTCTGCCGTTCAAGGCCCAGAACTTGAATGATTCTGGCTGTTATGCCCAAAGTTAAAATCACACAGATAGACGTGCAAACTCAGCCTTTCCAGGATTTCAAAACTTCTTAATTTTTGTAGGATGGAGATTTTAACAAACAAGTGTCAGGTCATCTGTCAGGTACCATTGTAACTTTGCTTTTCAAAATTCAGATAGATTTAATTAATCTGTCTTCTGAATTAGGTGACTAGAAATTAAGTGTTCTGTAGAATTGAAATTAAGCACTCTGTATTGTCTTCTCAGATTTCAGCACCTAAACTGACTTTTGGATATTTTCAATACTTATAAATATCTGAAGAGTGTGTGTCAGGAGGATGGGACTGGACTCTTCTCAGTGGTGCCCAATGACAGGACAAGGGGCAACGGGCACAAGTTGGAACACAGGAGGTTCCACTTAAATATGAGGAAAAACTCCTTTGCTGTGCGGGTGCCAGAGCAGTGGCCCAGGCTGCCCAGAGAGGCTGTGGAGTCTCCTTCCCTGGAGCCATTCACACCCCGCCTGGACGCGGTCCTGTGCCCCCTGCTCTAGGTGTGCCTGCTCACGCAGGGGGGGTGGACGAGATGATCTCTTAAGGTCCCTTCCAACCCCTACCATTCTGTGATTCTGATTTAGGTAGTATAACTAATCTATGATAAAAGATGAGAAATACAACTCCATATTTTGACACAAACACTATCTTCTGAAACAAAACACCTTATTTCTTCTTAAAGGTAGGAACAAACTCCCAAATCTTTATTTTAAAATGATGGAGTTTGAGTCTTAATTTTCAAATAAAAACATAGAAAATCTAAGATTGCTTGTAGTAAGAGGCTATTTCTGCCGTTCCTTCTATGTTAAAGAACATGGACTTTAGCCCTTTTTGTGTTAGGTGTAAATTAATTGCCAGCTGGATACAGGGAGAGCATCTTCCTTACTGCAATATTGCCCAATTAGATGACATATTGCAGCTGCAATTAAAAAGTCAACACTTGCTGCAGCACAATATGAAAGATATGGCATAGAAAAATAAGCAGTACATCAGATACTATGGTTTAGTGACTGTAACTGATGGTATTTTAATGACTCTTATATTGTGGTTTTAAACCTTCACTGGAAATGTCTAGTAGAGCTAGCTGAAACTAGCAGTCACAGTTCCACGGATATTATGTTATTCTGACTTATTAATTTGGCTGCATAATTATTGTTCAGTGTTGGATCTAAAGTCAACCCATAAGGTTTCAAAATGGCCTGAGGGTGATAATTTTTTGGGACAAAAACAATAGAAAAATAAGTTAAACTGAACTCTTTATGTTGAGATATCGAGATGTTTCATTTTGCTTGTAATACTATGTCCATAATCTATTTTTAATATGTGCTGTAAGAAAAATAAAATCTGAAGAAAAAATATTATCTAAACTTCCCATTCTGAGATTGAAACTGCTTTGTATGGACATAAAGATATTTCCCCTACAATGCCAAAATTTCATCAGACCTGATATTGTTCCATGGAAAATTTTTATTCCTGATAAAGGAAAATGTTAAATCTATTATGGAAACTAAATTTAACTACACCTTCTGTAGGAGACACAGATGTGTATCACCTTTTTATTTTTTCTTTCTTTCTTTTTTTTTTTAATGGTAGTTCCTATGTTTGTTTTTAAGTCATTATGTGACAGGGAAAATTCTGCAAAGACTATTTCACTCCACCATAAATAAGCCTTTTTGTAAATAGCTCTATCTAATCTTGCAAGTTTCAGGATAGTTCCCATTGTCTCTTTTCCCTAGCTACAATTCATTACAAAATATGGCAACTACCAAGCCTCATTTTTCATTATTTATTATGTCCAAACCCAGTGGTGGATTCTACATGCATTTTCAGGCATCTAGCCACAGAGATTTATGAGTCAGTGCAGCCCTATTTATGGGTGGAGTTTGGCTGAGAAGATATTCAGGATAATGAATGAGTTGCTATGTTTGGTATTAACCAGATATTGGGACAACGCTGCAGAAAAGGAAGAAGGAAAAAAAAAATCAACACCTGCTCAGTGATAAAACATAGGACTAAATCCTGAGGACTTCCTTTCTTTTCTTTTTCTGGTTGTTTCATTTTTCCTCAGACACAAGCCTTCGGGCATACTGGGCTTTTCTGCTTGTTTTTTTTTTTTTGTTGTTTTTCAGGATGAATGAAAAGTGAATCAGAAGTCAGACTTATCTCACTATGCTATGATTTCTGACCACAGGAAGAAGACCAGTGCCATGGAAAGGACTAAGAATTAAGCCTCTTAGATTTTATCTATTTCTCGAAAAATGGTTGGTGAATGTTTCAGTGCCTCAGTTTTCCTAGATTAAAACAGATTCTTACTCTACATGCAACATAGGACTATTTATTATGTTTTATTAGTTGGAATTTGAAAATAGCAATAAGTAACTTAGATTAAAATATGATTATCAACTGCTAGGTAGCTTCTAGCTGTCAAATTGTTACTTAGCATTACTCTAGAAATGGCTAGAAATTTCACATTAACTTCTTCAGGTCCCTCTTATTTCCTGTTTTCTGTTGCTATCTGTTCCATATCTTGGATTCTTCATGAGTGTAATACCCTTTAGGGTGTCTTGGATTTCCACCTGTCACAAATGTGTGGCACAAAATGACAGCACAGAGCAAAAATCTGAGCATATATGACATAGAAGGCTATATAACATATACATTAATATCTTAGGCTCCCAACTTAAACATAGGAGGATCAACTTGTCAAATCCAATTCCCAGAAATGCTTCCAGTGAGAAGTGAGGTAGGAATAAAAATTGTGACTGGAAGGGAAAAATAATATAATAAATCACTATCTTCCTACTGGGAACACTGTTGGCTATTTCCTTGTACTGGCCTCAGAACTGATGTTTGTGGAGCTCTGGTCAAAAAATAGTTCAGGTAGTTCTAGATCAGTATTATAACATCCCATGCTCATTTCCTCTGGTCCTTCCAGGAGCAATTTTTAAAGGTTGCTTGTAGAATTATTCCTTATAGCCTCACAACAGCCTAACTATTCCCAAAACAGCCCCCTATTGTTTCACCTGTTTGGAAACACTAGTTATGGGGTTCCTAACCTGGGGGCAAGTTTCCACTACAAAGTTTGTCTGTACCTGGACAGGATATGAGTTAACACATGGCCTAAAAGAATTAATAAGCAGGTATAGCAAATAGAGAAAAAAAATAGATACGATGCTAGACACAAGCAAAAAAAATAGTCACAGACAGCAAGGGATGATTTATGAATCTCATCATTGTCCCTCTATCTCTATCAGCTCTACTCTTCTGCCACCGTGGTGGAGTAGGAAGAAGGGAGGATGAGCCTGGTGCTCTGCCCTCCAACTCACAGTTTCATGCTTGGCTTGAAGAAACACTACTGGCATGTGGCAACTCCTGTGAAAACTACAGTGGTTCATGGTGTAGCCAGGAATAAACCATATTGTCTGACTTTGTTCCAGAAAGGACAATCATCTGGTGGAACAGAAGTAAAGAATTGGAGGGCAATAATACTTTAACCCCTTCTGCTATTCATTCAATGACTCTGGCTTTGATCTCTTTCCTTTGCTTGAAAAGGAAGGCTTGACACTAGCTGAGGGTCTTAATTGAGCTGCCTGAAGACAGACCATGTCAATATATTTTCCCCTTTCAGTTTCCTCCCCACTAAACAGGGAGACTTGCAAAGTCTTTTAAGTCAATTACGTATCAAACTCCTTTTGATTCAGAGCACAGTCACATACCCAACACTTTTTCCTTCTTCTCCAAATCACACGGGACATCCTGCTTCATTTTTAGAAGTCTTTACATAACATTGAAAATCAAAACGGCTAGTTAAATTTGAGTATAGGTCCATATGGTGGTCAGAGGGGTAGCTAGATAGGGTGGACCCTAGTGCAGATGTGTTGACATCAATAGGAAATCAGGACTTCTAGTTCATCTCCTTTGTTACCTAAAAGTTAGTGAATAGCCAGGGAGTTGGCAGGGGAAAAGAGAGAAAATAAATCACCTGGCTACAGACCTTGTGAAATGCAAGCACGTTCCACACTTCTGTTTCTTAATAAAATACACACCAGTCCCCAGGAGACATTGGTAGGGAGCTGGGAGAGAGTCATTTTTAATGGGTTCATTTCATTTATGAATGGAACACTTTCTACATTCTTCCTACTCCCCCCTCTTTTTGACAAAACCCTCAGCTTCTTGAGATGTGAAATAGGTGAAAGAAAATACAGTTTGGGACCATTAATTATGCTTTCTTATTGAGTATATAAATTTAATGTCAAGCAGGCCAGGCTGAATGGTATATATTTATTTCAAAAATATCATCTCTGTGAGGCATTGCTGCATCATCCTATTGATTTAGGTATTTTTGTTATTGTGCTTGATGCTTTTATGAAAGACAGGCTATTAACAAACTAAATTGAAAAAATAGTGAGTCAGACTTTTCTTGGATGATCCTGAGTGCTACTTGCATGCAGCTTTAAATTGGAAAATACTGTAAAAGAGTTATTTTCTTAATGGGGCAGTCCTCTTTGCAATCCATAAACCTTATTTGTTGTGAAGGAAAAAAAAAAAAAGAAAAAACAAGATAGAATTCTCATGCTCCACTGCAAGTTGCATATTTTCCTCTTCTATCTATAAAAATGTTAATCTTTTTGTTTCAAAGGGTCACTATTTTTGACCTTGTTGGACACTTGTATTAAAATCCTGTGTAAACAAGGTCCTCTTAAAAGAGCAACATAGAATATTTTGTGCTCATGCAAACAGGATCCAAGAAGTAGCTGTTTGCTGCTTTCCTTTCAAACACAAATCTACACAGTTAAATCTGGGTGGATCGGGGTCAGAGGAACAAAAGGAATGAGACTGACTCTTCTTGGTGCTGCCTGGGGCTTCTCCTTTCCTTTCTCCCTCACCCTCTCCCTCTCACTGCTCACAGGTTTTGTTCTGAGTTTCATGATCAAAGAAAGGCAAAAAACTAAAAAGGAAAATTAATCAATCCCCTAAAATTCAACTTGGTTACATTGGGAAACACAGGGAAGTAGGTCACCTGAAAGGCTTGGGAACCTTAGTAAACATAGAAGGTCCTGATCTTGTTTCCCTTTCTTGTGTGACAAAGACAAATTGTTCAACAGTGCAGTTGTATTGACTCCACCAGTCTGCTAGCATGAGTCATGAGCAATGAGGGGTGGTCCTTGGCTTTGGAACATGGTTGCAGTTTAAAAATCAAGGTTAATTTTCTACCCCAGGCTGTAAGCACAACTGGAATAATTTTTTTTCTCACACTCTTTTTTTTCTTTTTCTTTTTTTTTTTTTTTTGCACTTGGTGACACAAGTGCAGAACTGACCTACTGGGTCAGGTTGAAGTTCTGTCCATGACAGAGATCAGTAACAGATACCTAAGAAAGAGCATATCAGGTCAGGTAGTGGCTGATACTTCTTCCACATACTGTCTCAGAGGTTAATAAATTGCAGATCTGGAAACTGTACAGTCAAATATGTAGTCTCCATATTTCATAGTCTTCAGTGGATTCTTCTTCCAGTATTTTTCCCTGTTGCATTTTGAGGTCTTGAAAACTTTAAATGTCAACAATACTTTGTGGTACTGAGTCCCAACAATACTTTGTGGTACTGAGTCCCAGAGTACAACTGCACTGTGAGGTGAACAACCCTCTGGTCTGTGTTTTGGATCCCTGTGCTCCACCTATGATTCTCAATTGGTGTCAGCTTTGAGAAGAACGAACAAGCAAAAAGCACTTTTGCCCTAAGTCTTAAAATGAGAAATTTGGTGAGATTCACAGAATCATTGAATGCCCTGAGTTGGAAGGGACCCACAAGGATCATCGAGTCCAACTCCTGTCCCTGCACAGGACAACCCCAAATTCACACCTTATCTCTGAGGGCGTTGTCAAAGTGCTTCTTGAACAGCATCAGGCTTGGTGCTGTAACTGCCTCCCTGGGTGCTGTTCATTTCGGTTTTGTGGGACTTATAAACTTTACCCCATTTTTTTTTCTTTTTGAAACTGAACTTGTTACTTGTTTCAATTTGCATTTTTGTAATTGACTGCACCAAGTGAGAGCAAGCAAATTGTCCTCAAAAGCTGCAGGTAAAACAAACAGAATCACAGAATCACAGAATCACGGAATCACAGAATGGCAGGGGTTGGAAGGGACCTCGAGAGATCATCTCGTCCAACCCACCTGCGTGAGCAGCACCCCCAGAGCAGGGGACACAGGACCACGTCCAGGCGGGGTGTGAATGTCTCCAGGGAAGGAGACTCCACAGCCTCTCCGGGCAGCCTGGGCCGCTGCTCTGGCACCCGCACAGCAAAGGAGTTTTTCCTCATATTTAAATGGAACTTCCAATGTCATGACTGTTGTGGGTTTTGACTGCTAACTACCAGATGGATCAAAACAGCAAATATTGAAAAACAAAACAAAACAAAACAAAAAAGTATTGGAAAATGAAATATCAGAAATTTCAGATGACATGTTGGCCTTTTTGTAAAATTCTTTGCAAAAATTTGTAGATTGCTCACTGATCACCTCAGCAAACTTACTTTAAAGGTTCTCGGATTCTGCCCAAATCAAGCATATATTGAATCACCAGCTGTTCAGGCTGATTTTTACCTGTACTTCAGATGTAAGACCAGATATGGCACAAATCTAAGCACTGAAGCTTGGCCACAGGCTTGAATTCTACCTGGATGCCTTATGGTGCCCTAATACACATGCTATCCTGATGAATCATCTCAGCATGGGAAGATTTTTAACTTTTATTTTACTTCAAAGTTTCTAATGGCAATACACCTTGAAGTCTTTTAGTACAGGATAGAGAGGCTTGAATTTTCTATTCACCTGTTTCAAGTCCTCACTGATAATCAAGATGGCATAACAAAAGGAGAAGTGTATTTGTGATTTCAGTTAGTGTAAACCTTGGATGGAGGAGAAATGTTTTCTATGTCTCAGGAAGGTCACTTAACCCAGTGCTTAGTGTGTGCTTTACCTCTCAGTACTAGTGGCTTTTGTAGTTGTAAATCTGATCCCCAGTGACATGTAAAATCATACTTGTTGCATTGGTAATACTGTGATCTTTGTAAACTGTAAACAGAACATCAAACTAACTTCTTCCAGCTCTCCCCTTTTCTCAAGGTAAATAGAAAAGTTGCAATGAAGAAAGTAATGTCCACAAGCAAGAGTGTTGTTAACTGGCAGCTATCAGAGCATTCCAGCTGCAGTCAGACCAACGTATCTTATACGGAAGGAGGAAGGAGGGGGATTCTTATTACACAACCAGCTCTGGGCAGCTAGTGGACCCATCACCTGTTGACTGCTGGGAACGATCATAGGTTCATTGATAATATCACCCCCATTACACAGACAAACCACCTGATAGCAAGGACAGTCAGGATTTAGAAATCTGGCTGGTTTCCAGGTAAGTGGGATCTTGAGAGTGGTTGATTTCTGCTGATTTCCCAGGGCCTATATTGAAATGCTGTGAGAACATGTGATTTTTACAGAGAGGCAGAAAGAAAGGTAAACAATACTTTTTCTGTCATCTCACCTTCTTGACTTTTTAGCACAAGACTTTGTGGTTTTGTAGTCCTCTGTTCAAAATTGTAGGATTTCTGCTCCTCCAGTTGGAATAATACGTTGGCCCAACCAAAAAAGCAATAGGTAGTAGGAATAACAGAGCAGTATAAAATGTTGCAATGAAAAAACTGAGTCTGAGAAACAGAAACCCTTGTCTTTTTGCTGTTAAATAAATAAAAAATAGACTTCTGGTTTTAACATGCCCATGCCAACCTTTTAAGGAAATCTTAGCAAAAGAAGGAAAGGGTCAACCCAAAAGACAAATGAGTTGCCCTTAAGCTTTCAGGTAGACAGGCCAGAATAGTTTCACTTATAGAGTGTAGACACTTCAGAAACATTCCTTTTCCAACAAGTATTGAAACACAGAAAAGGGTGATTATAAACCACTATAAACACCTTTAAATTTCGTCTCAATCTCCTTCTGGGATGCAAGGAATTCAGGGTTGTTGCTTCTATATCAAAAACCCTCCAGCACTCCCAGATAGCACAAAACCCGTCACAACCCTTTCTTCTTCCTACTGACAGATCACACCCTCTCAGCCTTGACAAGCAACATCAGAGTCTGAAGTTAGTTCCTTTCAGTAACAGAGGCTCTGCCGGGGGTTATACTGTGGCAGCAGCAAGCTGGTTTTCAGAGCAGGGAAGGCAAGGAAAAATGAAGCTTGATGCCAACACAGTGGGGTATATAGTCTCCCTGTGTGTCTTTAAAGGGGCACCATCAACTTAAAAATCACTCTTCTGTCTGAAGCTTCCTTTTCACCTGCTGTTACAAGCAGCACTGTCAAGTACTGTAGCTGAAAGAAAGCATATACATGGAATTTTCCCATGTATTTTTGTTTATCTGTTTGTTTGATTAGTGTCAGTTTGCTCTTTTCTTTCATTATCAGTGTCAGGTCTAAAAGCTGCTTAATTATGCTTCTGGCACAGTCCAATCAGTTGTCAGTCTGTGTGGGGTTTCTTATGAAGAGAAGAGATGTTTTTGCGTATGACTGTGGATAAAGGGAGAGGTGAGAAGGAGAGAGAGAATGTAATTCAAGAAAAGGTGAAGAGAAAGTAAAATTAACAGTCACCTTCTAAAAATTAACTGGATACACCAAAAGCACCTTTTTTAAGCACAAAATGCAGATGAAGAGGCACACAGTGAGTCAATAGCAGACTTGGGTGAATAATGTGCCAAGAGCTAGTGCACCAAAGAAGTAGCTTTTGCTTCAGACTATCAGGATACTGGTTACCTTCTTCTCTAAGGTAGTATTTAGGAGCCAATTCTTCCACAAAATAATACTAAGCTGTTTTGTACAAGGGGAGATTTTTCTTGCTAGTAGATGGAAATTGGAGCCTGGCTGTAGTAGAGCTCTTTTTTGACCTATAGCTCTGTATTAGGGGAATTATACTGTACAAGTAAAAGAGAAGAAATAGCTTAAATGGCAGCTTACCCCCCAAGGGAAACCCGACTTCAGTAGTAAACTTTAACTCAATTTCAGCTCCTTTGAGGTCAAATCTACTTCAGTTTTGCTTGGTTTCTTGTTTCAATTTTTCCCTTTCTTTTTTTTTTTTTTACTTTCCCCACTGACATTTATTTTGAATGGCATCCTTACATCTTGTTTAAATTTTTTTCTATCATTAAAGAAAAAAATATCACTCTCTTTCCACCCTCTCCTTCTGCTTGAAGATGAAAGCTACAGGCTTCATTAGCCCTAGAAGGTAATAATAATAATAA
>VZTV01033773.1:0-15430 GCA_013400875.1 Anhinga rufa | reverse complement strand
CAGCAGTATAGACTGAATGACTACAATGTCTTCCCCAATACATCACACACTCACTGGAATTACTGACTGTTAGTTGCAATCACTGTAATCATGCAATTTAGTGATCTTTCTTTTAAGCATACTCAACAGCAAGATTTTCTCTTTTCCCCAATGGGAAAAAGAATGTATGAGAATTACTTATCTCTCGTTTGTTTTTTTCTTTTCTCTTTCCATACACCTGAAACTTTCCTCCGCTACCCAAGGTGCCCTATGATGTGTGAATGAGCGCAGCAGAAAAACTCATATAACAGAACTCTGAAAAAAATAATGCTCCTTTCCCCTGCCCAAATCAATTAACTCCCAAACAAAAACGTTAATTACACTGGAGAAACACAATCACAAGGAACAGATGAAGATTCACAGAGATGAAAAAGGAATATTTACCATTTTCAAAGTAAAACCGGTGAAAGTCCATCCCTTCTACTAGATTACCCAAAGCTTCAGGTTCAAAAGATGTAAGGCCTGGATCACAGATTTTTCTGTGGAAAAGAGGAAATTCTGTAATAAACAGACGCAGTTCTGTAACACAGCTTTGGAGAGATTACTTTTTAAATGTTTCCTTTATTCCCATCAGACATGTTACTTACCCGTGCCATCACACTGGAAAAGAACAGAACTTAAATGGGGAGAAGTAATAGAGTTCTGGTTTCACCTAAATTAGTGAATTTGGCAGCTTACTTCAGGTGGACTAGATTTAATATAAATCATCTTTTGACCACAAAAAAAAAAAGACTACCAAAGAAGGCCCACAAGTCAATGGTATTACAAGTAGGAATTTTTACTTGTGACTCTGTAAACTGCTTCTGTGCAATCCAAAGGATATTTTTTGTGTCTCACATAATTATTTAAGCAAGATTTAATATTTTTTTTAACTGACAAAAATTAGATAATAATTTGGAGTAAGTTTCCACTTGACATTTGTACAAAAAGGTTTTAATGTGATCATACCAAAATAAGTTTAGTGCTGGCAAGTCTTTGAACAGGACGAGCAGTGTCACTGTTGAACTGTGAGGCTTCTGCTGCAACAGGATAGGATCCACCCAGAGAAACACAGGAGACCAAAAGAAATGCTGAGAAGGGCTTTCCTCTACTTTTAAATTTTTTTTTTTGTTGAGGTAGGAAGAGAAGCAGTGATGGAACTGTGTCTTTGCAGAGAAAAGCAGAGAGAAATTGGTCCACTTTCCCCCATCAAATTCTTGCACAGTGCTCAGTAGAGGCTGGTGGAACCTAAATTCCACGGGGTCTTTCATGCTCTGCAGTACAAATGGGATTCTAGCTAATATCCATCTCTACATACAATAAAAATTTTCTGCTAAAAGAGGCTTCTACTGTGTTTTCTGGATTCTAAATCACAAACATGACTTTACTGTCATTACCAAGATAGATCACTGCATATTTTACATGAGGATTATGATCCAGTATTGGCAGAGTAGTACATTGGATTTACACTAGCAGCTCCTCTGAAACTGGCAACTAGGCTTGTGTAAAGCTGGAGCAAAGCAGCAATGAGCATGTCTTGTGTTTCTTGGGGGCATCTGAGAGTGAACTTCAAGAATACATGAATACAAACACACATATTTACATATACAGTGTCAAATACACCAACTCTTCTCACTCCCTCCTAAATGAGAAAACTTACGTGTAAGCTTCAAAGTCCCCATTGTTGATAGCTTCAATCAACTGCTCAGTAACCTTGATAATCTCCTGCTTACGAGCTAGAGAGAGATACAAATACGACTCTTAAAATGGAAGGCAAAGTGGAAGGTGACAGCTGAAAGGCTGTCAGAAGAACAGCCGTAACAAAGGTATTCTGTCATTCCTCAGTTGGCGCAACAGCCATTTCTCTTTCTTTTCTATGACCAAAGGACATGATGTTATATTGCTGCTTTACACTGTTTTGGCTTCAGTGTACTCCTGTATTCACGAGGAAATTAAACGCATGTTAAGATCAATCCACTTTCCTATTACACATCTAATAGTCTTTCCTTCACTGAAGGCTCTGCTGTTTAAAAAGCAAAACAAAACCAAACCCAAACAGCAACTCCTAACTTCAAATTAAAGGAAACTTATTATTCTTTTACAAGCAATGCTCTAATGTTTCATATGCACATGGGGCCTTTAACTTTTCAGCGTCTAATGCTGATTTTCAGGAATCTTTGTAACACTTGGTGTTCGCTTTGGCCAAACGTGTAACATTTAAGTAAAGAGGAATTTAGGCCCTAAGCCTATAATCAAGATCATCTGGTGCAAAGCTCGCAGATTACATATACCACATCCACATAGGTCTAATTACAACAGTGTCTTTCGGCTTTGACTTCTGTAATTGTGCCTATCCTTTGCTTGTAAAAATGCTTAACGTGTCTATATTACAATAAACCTCAATTAGATCATTTGGCGATACTACGGTACATCTACTAACTAAATAATAATACATGCTAAATAGTAACAGAAGAATATGCATTAAAAATAACAAGCAGAATATATATTTCTAATAAGAATATTCAAACTTGAGCAGTGTTTGCATACGCCTCAAAGGCAAATGCATGTGAAACGTTTATCTATTGGTCAAGAAATAAACTCACAGTTCAGTATTTGGTAATGCTGAGTTACCCTAAAACAGTGTGGAGTAAACAAATTCCTCCGCAGCGGTATGGTTATTACTAAAACCAATTACTCTAGGAGGGCAAAGCTTAGAGACTTTATCAAGGTGGAAAATCTGACTTCACTTTTGAAAACTTACTTCTACTTCTAAAAACTTTGTGTTTTGAGGAACAGAGGTTTATATTTTTGCACTGTATATTCATCATTTGGTAAAGTTCAACCGTATACCGATGAAGTTCAACCGGAGTTGCACTGCTCTCAAATACAGATTTTTGTGAGTTTAATGCTAAACAGGGTAAGGGAGACAGATTTTATCGGTACATTTGCAAGGATTTAACTTACATTCAACTCCCTATTTAACCTCAGAAAATCAGACTGGAAGACCAAGCTTGAAATAAAAAGAAATGCAAGCAACCAGGCTGTAGTAGCTCTCTTGTGCAAGTAATAGCTGTAATTCTCCTGCATGCTCCTACACACAGACCAGACTGTTCATACACACACACACACACACACGTGCGCAAATATGCTTGGACTGTTAAAACTGAAGAACTGAGAGAGCTCACATTCTTCTTCAAAAAGAAAATGTTGGGGAGCATAGGCAGAATGCAAGTCTCCAATGCTGTACTGCAAGATCTGGCCTCGTGGTGCTAAAGAACCTTTTAATTTCTTTTATGCTCCACCATCTCTTTTAGTAAGTGCAAACCTAATACATTCAGATAAAAAGCACCAAAAAGAAACCAGCAAGGAAAGAAGTGATGGAAAAAAAGCAGATATGAAAGTCTAGCAAGGCTTTTTGTGAGTAGTTCTTGACTACTTGATAGCATGATGGGTAAGAATATTTCAAGTATGAATTGCCTGATTTTTCACAAAGATTGTGGAAAGAACAAGGAATGTTAATGAAGAGATCTTTTGACTGCAGATCAGCAATGGCTCCATTGTTGTATATTTAAACAACATAGACCAAACTGTGGACATTGTATGGCATTGTTAGCGTAAGCCAAGTGGTAGGATGGCTGAATAAGAAATAATGGTGCAGCATTAGAAAAGGCTTGCAAAAAGAATCCAGAATACACAGCCTTCATGCAGTGAGGAAATCGCAAGTTTTGCATGCTACATCTCATCTACATATAACTAAACTAAAGCATTTGGTTAAATAACCTGGTAACACATTCCGATCAGAGACTAGGAGATTACAGACTATTAAATCAGACAGTGGAAATGAGGTAAAAAATCTGATGAGCTGTTACATAATCATGAGTTACTGGATAACTGTTAATGTAAGCAATGAAAACATCTACAAAGGTACGGTAGTCTCCACACGCAAGAGACATAAAACCACATGGACACGTAATTTTGCTTTCACTTGGCTAGAGACAATTGGCAATATTCTTTTTCACTAACATCAGTAATTTCTTTTCGAAGTTTTACCATGAGAAGACCACAGTTAACTCACATGTTGCACATACTCTGACAGGGAACAGCAAACAGCAGCAAATATCTGAATATATTCTATTCCACAACATTCTGTGATCCAAGCCCAGAGGCTTATTAAGGTGTTTTGTGTTGTTTTAAATGGATAGTGTGCAACAGCTCAGTTTAGCTGGATGGTAACCAGACTCGCTGGTGTCTGTTCGTGCCTTCAGTAGGATGAATTAAAGGAATGTGAATGACAGGAGTTTCTCTCTGTAAATCTTTGAGATTTTGAGACTTGATTTCAATCGGAATGAGAACGGAAATTTTTGCTAACATTTAAAAAAATTGGTTTGGGTCAATCAAAACGTTGCACTTCAATTGTAACTTCGATGTTGTTCTACATTACAAGATATAATTAAAGATCAACCCTAGAAGGGAGAAACTGAACCATATTGCCAAATCTCTGTAGCCGCTGTGATTTTACACAAACCTCCTACTGATTGTTTTTGGGGATCTTTTTTATCTTAGCACTTTATACTTTCTGTGGAGGTATGCGTGTGGGTGCAGGGAGACAGACTACAAATATAGACCAAAAGTATTCCAGCCTACATTGTCTGGGAAGCAGAGGTTTAGACTGTGAGGAAGGAAGAGAAAGGAGACAGGGAAGAACTGGAATACAACAAGCAGAAAACTGGAAGGAGACTAGAAGGCAGCGAGAAGGAAAATGCAGCCATGGCTTGGTGGCCATGTGAATCGAGTCAAATACTGGCACTTTTCCTCACCGCAAAGGAAGAAGTAGGGAGGGCACTGAAGATGAACTAAGATGAAATGGATATTTGTAGGACAAGGTCCTGCTATTGCAGACACCACCTTACAGAAATAATTGGCACTTACTGAAGTGGGAAGAAAATGACCAAATTTTCATTATAAATTTAATGGACTCCATGCAACATATGCTCTTCCAAACATCCAATTTCTCTTTCCATCTAAATACACATTACAAACTACACAAGGACAACAAGGACAACACAGGTGGCATTAGGGAAGAGCATCTGGCCAGTTCCCATCTGCCAGACAACTGTCACTTACAATCTCCATTTTACTTTGATTTTTTTTTTGATCCAATAGTAGACTTTGCTTGTATTGAATTCTAGGAGAATTATGCTGTTTGATGTACAGTGGCAATTTTATACTATAATACTTTTTATTTGATGTGCAGAAAGACCTTCCTAAATAATGTACTTCAGCTTTGGCTAAAGCTGGCCAGAGATCCGTATGCTCTCTCATAGTGCGATGAGATGATCGGACTGAACCAAAACGTGGTTTCTTGGGCATTATGAGCTACCTGTATTTTGGCTGTCTTACTCTCTCCCTTTAAAATATCATCACGTGTTCAGAGCCCAGGGACTATATTTAGTCTTCTGACATGTAAAAGTTCATCTGATACCTGACAAAAATACTTGAAGATACAGGAGGAGAACTCAAAAATTGTAATGGGATTCTGATAAAAATCATTCAGCTACTTTTTCTAAGGGGTGTGGTAAGAGCCAATTGAAAAATTAAAGCCTAACCCATCTATACTGTCTTGGAATACAGCAAAGGCTTTCTGTGGCATAAAACTACATACTCTCTGTAAGCAAAGGATTACTTAGCAAAACTACGTCTGGTGTTTTTAAAACAACTGAGGTGTGAGGGAAGAACATTGTTAAAAGAAGTCAAAGGTACTGAGCCATTTTCTTGAAAAACTAATAATGAAAAAGACTGCAGATAGTACAGCAGAAAACTTCCATAAAGTGGCAAACTTCTGTGGAAAAAAGTTTTTACCTTCTTTGCTCAGAATACGGGTGAAGTAAATTCATTACAGAAAAGACCATGGACCCACTCTGTAAATATAACCTTTACCCCTGTAGGGACAGTGAGATAAGGTAATAAGATATTAGCAGTTCAAAAAATACAACCCCTGCTTTGGCAAGTGAGTAGGTATATGACTAATACAAAGGCAGTTCAAGCAAAAATATTATCAAGAGCAGCTATAAAAAGACAAAATAAGAAGAAAAGAACAAACCAGAACATTTTCTAACACTGGCTAAAATTATTTCTGCAGCATTGCTGTAGTACACATGTTAACTTAAAGTGAGTTATTAACCTCTAGCTATATTTCACTACCTTTTTTCCCCACTAAGCTACTGGGTGAGGATAATATTATTAATATAATAATAAAGAACACCATTAACACTAATATCTAAAGAACACAAAATAAGGAAGAACACCATTTACTCAAAAAGCATCTAACACATGAGGGAATGGCAGGAAGATGTGCCGGAGGTTTAGGTTGGGTATTAGAAGGCTCTTCCCCCAGCGGGTGGTGGAGCACTCGAACCGGCTCCCCAGGGAGACAGCCACGGCACCCAGCCTGCCAATATTCAAGCAGCACTTGGACAAGGCCCTCAGAGCTATGGTGTGAATTTGGGGTTGTCCTGTGCAGGGACAGAAGTTGGACTTGATGATCCTTGTGAGTCACTTCCAACTCAGGGCATTCGATGATTCTATGAACACTATAAATGCCTTAAGCCTACAAAGGTGCAGTCTCACAGCTAGTGAAATCAAGTATTACTGGAAAAAAAGAAAGTACAAAACAACACCAAAAATTGCTTTTCTAGGAGGGAACTAGGGAGCTTTTCTTCCCTTCCTGTAGCCCCAAGCAACATTTGTAAACTCAGTCTACAAGAGTCACACAGAAACGACGAATATTTTGGTATTTTAATTGCAGACAGGAGGCGTAGAATAAAAATGAGCTGTAGATATGTGAAAATGAAGACTTCAGAAATATGTGTACTGGAAGCTTCATGTTTTGTGAAACACAAAAAAGAATCCTTGGTAACTGACTGACCACCATATTAGCCATTCATTTTTTCAAAACTGACAGTGGTATTTTTGTTCTGAAAATAATAATTTAAAACACCTTATGCTTCATTCAGATACTGGAGTATCTTTCTGCTGTTATCAACACTCTAGATGACTGAATATACTGGAATGGTTATTGTATATTGTACAGTATAATAATACTATTATATGTTGTATAATAATGTATTGTATTTACATAATATACATGTAATATAGAACATATAATATATTATACAATAATTATACTATATAATAAATAATAATAATTATAATATAATAATATTATGTAATTAGTACCCCCACTGATCTCGCAGAAGTAGGAATACACTTTTATTTTCTCTGACATATTTTTTTTAAAAACAAAATAACCCTAGGAACAGTCATCATACTAGCAAAGTACAAAACTAGTATTTTTGGTTTTTCAGAAGACAGCTTATCAAATAAGCGTGGTGTAGACAGCACTTGCAACAGGGCCTGTGAAATCCATAGCATGGACAAATCACCTTCATCTTTCAAATAACATCCAAATCAGGGAACTGCATACCCCTTACTACTGTTTGCTTTGAAACAGATAGAGATGAAATCTCTGCTAAGCAGTAAAGCACCTTTCCAGAAGAATGAGGTAGCCTGTTTACAGATTAGCACGTGAACACGAAGATGATTAAAATAATTCTGATTCTTACTTGCTCACACGTTGTTTCTCAAGGAAAAAAACCCTTAAACTTTTCAACTCAGTACTCTTAACCACATATCTTTGTACACATCAGACTGGATTAATCTCACACCATTTTGGACATGTATGAGTACAGACAAGCGAGTTCATTCTCTCAACTCCCCTCCCTTATAGCCAATGGAGAGAAATAAGCACTTCGAGGGCACGACTCATCATAGCCTAAAATAGATATTTAAGTCAAGTGTGACTCATCTGACCTATCTGCGTTGACTAAAGGGAGTCTAGGGCAACTAGCCCAAATATAGATATCTACATTGTGGAGGATTGTCTAAATCTGGGGAGACAAATCCTACCCATTGTGCTATCATTTTAAGACAGTACAGTCCTTACCAACGTAACATTGGTCTGCCAAAACTGAATGTCACAGCATGGGAGAACCTATCTTCCTTTCTAAGCTGAACATCATCCCAACAAATAGCAATTAGATGGAAAGCATACAGCCACTAATGTTATTTCTACACTCTGAAAATAACCGAGGTTTGAAAAGAAAAAGGAAGAGACTAGAAATTTTATCCTGTGTAGTATAACGAACTCTGTCTATGTGGATGTACCATTCAACTTCACAGCATGGACTGCTACCCCAGAAGCATAAGAATACAGCAAATGTCACAAAATGTTTTTCATTCTCTTCACACCAATACTTGAAGATTCTCTGCTGATAATTTATCTTACAATTTATTCCACAAATATTCCAAGAAAATACTTTCTGTGAAGAAAAATAACAGAAGGTGCTGCATGAATAAATGGCTGATTGAGTCTTACATCTGCACAAAATATACCTGGACCCTCAGATGACAAGGCATGCTCCAGGTGACTTCTCATTCAAGAATTTTATCAAAATTTAGTGGATTTAAGATCAGAGCTTATCTCTTATCCCACCGCTTAACCTTAAACTTTTATATAAACTCAGACATCTGAGTTGTCATTTTACATGTAAGCTCTCTTTCCTAGCACCTGCTGATTCCAAAGATTCACTCTGATTCATCAGATTATGATATGGGTGGATGGTTTGCAGAATTTTTTTAGGCTGTCTTTCACCTTTCTGAAAACCTGTAAGGCTACTATTTGCCTAATGAAAAAAAATTAATTCATTAGATATGTAGGCAAATATCTGAAAAATTATCCAGGCACATTTCTACCCTATACTGACAAAAAAGATCAAACAAAAATGAATGCATCTCCTATTTAAACCTTTATCATAACATGATGTTAAGCAACTTGTCATACGCCTGACATAGTTTCTTAATTACTTCTAAAGATGCTCTCTCCTTGGAGCTACCATACAATTATACTAATATTGACTCTGTGTGGCAAATGCTTATTTTTTAATGACAAATCACCTACAGCCTCAGAACAAAGCGTGGTCACTGTACTTACAAGGTACTGCACCATGGTCTCTCAACATGTTACATTCATCATGGAATCTGGCTGCTGTCTCAAGAAATGATGTTTGAAGTCTTGAAAACTGAGACATTAACAAACTTTGCCACTGTGCACATTTTTATTTAAACTGTGCTCCTACCTAATCACTCTACCAATTCAGAGAAATCTTGCTGTTGTCCACTAGTGTTTTACAATGAAAAATAAATAATAATCCTCAATTCTACATCTCTTTCCTTTTGAATAAGCTTTAAAAATCAATGAGATTTGTTGAGATAATAACAATAATAATAATCCCCAAACAATAATTCTAACAAATGTGGCATTTGCCTACTTTACTCATAGGAAAAGTGGGTTACCTTTAAAAATACATTCCTCAATACCTCAAGCACCTAGGGCTGGAATTGAGATGTTTTGTTCTCCAGGACTTACTTTAACTATATGATAATCCTTCCTCAGCTTTTCTTTTCTCAACATGCCACATTTACATCATCTTTTTCCCATGTCTGACTCCCAGATTAAAACCTATCAAGTTAACCAGCTAAGAAACAAACATTTTTCTTATTTATAACTATAATGCACACCAGTAATTATAATAATTGCTACTTAACAACAAACAGAGTAAATTCAGTTTCATACTATGCAGTGCTAACACTGTAGGCTGTTTTGGTTCTCACCTTCTCAGCACTGTGCTGTCACGGCATAGCTGTCAGGTATGAGTATTCATCCAGCTAATCTTTGGAGACCTTCTCATTTCCCAGACATAAAGAAACTGCACGTGCCTCTGACCTCCACCTCCCACCCTCAACTTTGTAGTCTGACTTCACTATGTAATTGCTTTTCTTTTAAATTCTCAAATTTGCTCTAGCAAAACACTGCCTTGCATTCTCCTCTGATATAATTTAAAAAATCATAATCACTTGAGCCTGTATCATTGTCTCTGGCAAGCCCAGTAATGCCCACACAGTTTACCAAAAAAGTCTCAGCAGTATTAACTTTCACTGATTTTTTTAAATATTGTTCACTGCTAGTGAAAATTATTCATTATTATAGCTGTTTGTAGCCATTATCTTTTTTCTGGTGAATGTAAGTCTGCCAAATGTACGCAACTCCAATAGCTTCTTTAGAGTAATATTGCAGAGGCCTCTCTAATCCGTATTGGTATTCTGAAACAGATTGTTAGAGCTACCCCAACAAAACTCTGCTTCAGAACGATGTTAGCACAAGCACATCTGCTGTTAGCCACACCAGCAGTTTTTACCCTCATAGCCTATAGTGTTCCTAATGTCTTTCAACAAAATTGAATTAGTAGGCTAACTACCAGGTGCAGTAGTATCATCATCTCTCCACTAAGTAGCTTTACCAGAATAATTTTATCAAATGCTTCTCCTGCCTCATAGCAGATGGTTGTTCAATTTGATCGTTGCTGCATTCCTTAAACTGAGTTCTACCTGCATTTTTTTATAGGATTTTGGGGAAATTTATTTTGTGGAACAAAGTAGCAAAGAAGCACGCTTGTTTCTGAAGACACAGGATGAACAGAATTAAACAGGAGATTGCTCAGTTTCTTAAAACGTCACTGTATATAAATACTATGCCATTTCTGCAACACACTTTTTCAGGGAAGCTAAAATAATCTACTTTTTTCAAGGATAGTGGTATTACCTGAGGTGCCTCTGTTTCTAAATTTGGTAACAAAATCAGTAATGAGCACCTACATTTAAACATTAACATTGGCCTTAGCACTATTAACTACCCAGTGAAGCACAGTATGTGAGGCTGCTAGCATTGAAATCTGAAAACGGTGGGTAGGTTTTCTGTCGACATATACTGCGGATGGCATACAAGCCTTATTGCATGTGTTACTATAGGTTTGATTGTTATACAGGTCCATGTCTCTCCTGATATTTCTTCTTTTCTTTAAGGTTCTGTGTAGTTTGCGCTGCTGGTATTTGTAGTTCTAGTTTGATATATAGTCACCTATATATTGATATATACTACTGTGCTCCTCCATCAGAATGAAGGTAATCTTTCAACATTACCTGTCAAAAGTCTTGACCAGAGACAGCCCATCCCCTTAGGGACTGATTCCCCTTCCACCTGCATCAGTTGCACCTAGCAAAAATTCCACCCAATTTTAAAATAAAGTTCAGGCCTATTACACCCAGCCCATGTTTCCAAGGGCCAGTCTGCATCTCACCTTTACCAGTGCAACCATGCTAAGACACACAGGATGCAAGATCGGAATCCAGCAAGCAAGGCCTACATTCCTAGGAAGTCATTCTGCGTTTCAACTCACAAGGTTCCTCCATTCTAAAGAATTTCTGAGTTAATTTATGAACAAGAAATGCATCTACCCAGGCCTTTTATGCTCTACCAGTATACAAGCTGCTAGCACAATGCCCTTTCCCCCTCATATTTAAAGAGCTCAAACATAGTCTCCTCACCCTAAAGGTTTCCTTTACAGTTATTTGGTCACTAATCATCACAGATCTCCTCCTAAGAAGCTAAGCATGAAACTTTCCAGTTGTCATGAATCAATGCTGCAAGCTAACAGCTGTCACAGCAGCTTTAAGGTTGGTTTGTCAATGGTGGTGCTAAAGAAAGTAACTTGATGACATAAATAAACATAACAGGTAATTAATCTGGAGACCTTAATCCAGGATCCAAGCCAGAGGTGAGAGTGAGGTCTATCTCAAGTTGAAAACTACTGCAAAGATTACCCCTGCGAGATAAAACTTTCTGGAGCACGTACCTATTTATATTGCTGTTACAGCTGATGATAGTATTTTTATGATTAATAAAACCTGGCCAAGAAATAAATATATAAAAAAATACACTCCATACTTTTGTAAACCCTAAGAAAAGGTCATTTCTAGATCAGACAGATCACAGTATTGACCTTTTTTTGTACTATTGTCAGATGATGGGGAAGGAAGAGAAGGAGAGACAAAAGAGATCATCTGAACAGATGAGTCTCTCAACTTACACAGTACAGAGGAAGGAGTGGAGTGGGACAGCTCAGACTCAAGCGAATGACTCTCTGAGTTTGCATTTTTCGTGGACTTGCCCGCTGAATTGATGGAAAGAAACACAACATATGAACAAACAAAGATGAAGAGGTAGAGTGTGATCAGAATCTTCAGCAGGCACTGGCAGCAGGAGCGGCCGCTGGGGCACGGCAAGGGTGGTGACCAGTGAGATGAAGAAGCAATGGAAGAGGAGGAGTGGTGGGTGGAACATAACCTCTCCATGTCACCCTCCTTTGTGAGAGCTGTATGAGGGTCAAGTAGATGTGAAGGAAGAAAAAGAGAAGGCCAAAAGAAAAATAACGATAATTTAATTACAAGCAACAAGAACTTATAAAACCTTTGAGCACACAAACAATGTTAATGATGTACTTTTGGGAGGCAATGTGGGTGCCAAAGAACAGTTGTAAAGGTCGTAGCCATAAATGACTCTGTTCAGATGCCAGCACAGATTCATCCCTCTATCCAGTACTGAGACATACAGGGTTTTCAAAGAGCTTTTTAAAAACATTTTCACAGAAATTTGAAGGTTTTTCTTCAGGAAAGTATGTTCCAAATGGATTAGTTTAAATTGGTTTCTTTCTACTGTTAAATAAAATAAAAATAACAGGTATAAAATGAAATAAATTAGCAAAATATATGAAAACACATGCCTCCTGAATGGTTAATGTTTTGAAGCAATGTACCTTAGAGATTATTAAGTAGCACAGATTAGCCAGAATTTACCTGATCTGCAAGTGCCCTACAACTCAGCAATTTTTCCCATGGGGAATCATCACTCTTACTAGTGCTTTCATTAATTCATTTCCAGGGGCAAAAAAATATCATGAGAAATCCAGATTTCCTGACCATGATAAATTTAACAACTCAGCTTTGTAAAAGTCTATGTGCATTGCTGGCAAAAACAATGATGGCATTCTACAGCATTAATGAAAACAACATATCAATCTAATATCAAAAGGATGCTGCCAAAGAGTTCCAGTCTCATTACTACAGAAAGGAGAAAACCCACAAGAAATCCCAGAAGGCGGCACTGACTACAGTCCAGTTTTCAGTATGGTCTTTCTGTCCAGTCCTGTCCTTACAGTTAGCAAGGATCACTGTCATTCAGATAAACCCACGATCAATGGTTAATGTCAGAAATTTACATTAGCAAAGAACCTGAACTACAGCTTCAACTAATTTCAGACTCAAATTCTAGAATAAGCTTATTCCTTGAATTATTAAAGCTCGCTATTGTTTGCCAAGCCCTGTTTCTAGTAAAAGAAATATGTTCCAGTCCTAAAAGATGTAAATGCGTACATAAGCAAGACAAAGTTACAGACAGTAAGGTTTCCAATAAATGACAGATGAAAAGTAAGCCTGATTTTACTGTCTTCAAGTTAAAACACCAGCCTTCAAAAGTGAAAATAGGGTAAGATCCTGACATGAGAATACTTTATGCATTCCCTGATAGATATGAGGTAAGAATCTGTTCCTAAAGACAGATTTGTGATAGCCCATTTAAGAGGTTTTTTTTTCTTAATTGCTACCTTTCTTAATGAATTGTAACATTTGTAATATTTTGTACAGACATGCGTAGGCGCACACACTCCCACAGGGCACAGAAAGCCACAACTGCGCCAGAGATATATCCCACACAGACTCACATGATCCACACAACTCGGACACAACTTTAAAGAGTCAAATCAATAAAAAATAAGAAAACCACTTGATGCAGAGCTGAATGTTTTGTGTATGTGTGGTAGTCTGTACAAAGGAAGGGACCTTGTACCTGTTTGTGCAATCTATGCACAGTGTTAGAATAACAGGAGGAGGAATAAAGTGCATAGATTGCGCGCCTTTGCAAAGAAGAGTCATTCTCTGCGAGGTGTGGGTTACACTGCAGTACTGTAAAACATATGCTAATACTACTTTTCAGTTACAGAGTGGCATCCCCATTCTCCTTCTCCTTCGCAGGAAGGAGAGAGACCCTTCCCATGTTGTACTCCATGCTGTGAAGAAAAGCAAAAAGATATTTAAGGTCCTTTATCACCTAAGGTGGGAAACATTCCTTCTAGATCTCAAATTTGGTGACAAGCCTCATCTGGAGCATACGCAGAAGGACCCAGACAGTCAGCAATCTGAGAGAATTCTCTCTGCTACCTCTGAAATGCATTCGTCCCTATCAGTATCTTATCTCCAGCTGCAGCCAGTAGCTGTTCCTGACAAGACAACAGCTTTCTCACTGTTGCCCTAGAAAATCTACATCCAGGAGTCAAGTTTGGTGTAAGGGGAAAGTATCTTTCCTAAGTGCCCTGCGAAAGCATGAAGCTTCAGCTTGTAATAGGTGTCAGGATTGCAGGACTGCCCATTCCCTAAATCATTCTAGAAATTAGACCCTAGGGGTACCGTTAGCTTTAATTTATAACAAAACAATCTGAAAAGCTGCCTCCGGTGGAAAGACTGGAAGTGTGAGAGGAATACTAAAAAGTGAAAAGCAAGCAGGCTTGCAAGCAATGAATGACAGGGAGATTGTATTTGTTTTTTAAATAAACAGAAAATGAAACCCCTATACACTGGAATAAAATGTGTGTCTGGTGCCTGGTGAACAGGGTGGTACCACTGCCCTGTGTTAGGCCATGGACCTGAGGCTGAAACAGCTGCAGCAGTGTATGAGGTGATGGTGATCATCCCAGAAGTTAGCAGTTCAAACTGTCATCTTGGTGGGGAAAAAGCATCCCACCTTCCCACCAAGGCACATGAAGAGCAATATGACATTGCCCTACTTCTTCTCCTGCAATCACAGTTAACATCTTTCAGCTCTTTCTTCTGCGGTCTCCAGAAAATACCCAATGCAACACTCTTTCTGGAGCACAGCCTCAGCCCATCTTACTGGCTTATCCACTTTATGCCCTTCGTATCACTATGATGTAGCAACAGGTCAGGAACCTACAAATAACAGAAAATTTCAGCTGCTAAACATTTTANTGCTAAACATTTTACATCTGTCACTAAGCTACAGCAAAGAGAAGGACACAACAGCATCTTGTCTCTCAGACCCGTGATTACCGCAAGATCCAATTTTCTGTTTTGGGAATAAAGAACATCGTGGACATCCAATCTGCGCTTAACTGTGATAGTACAGAATCATATAAAAGAATCGGGCAAAGTGATAGTACAGAATCATATAAAAGAATCGGGCAAAATATTTTCATTGTTGTTTTTCTTAAAACTGTATGCCTGAGATATAATTCTGTGTGCTAAGCTTCAGACAGAATTTTGTAAAAATCTACTGTTATAACATCACATTATATCATCATGCAGAGGCCCTGTAATTAAATTATTCATT
>VZTV01033765.1:0-31541 GCA_013400875.1 Anhinga rufa | reverse complement strand
CGCAGCCCCGCCGCACCCCGTCCCCGAGGGTCCCCGCGGCGGCGGCCCCGGCCACCATCGCGGGCGCGCCGGCCGCCGATGCTCGCCCGCTCCCGGCGCGGCGCAGAGCAGAGCAGAGCTCTCCGTGTGCCTGCGGAGAATTATCCAGAAGAGGAGCAGAGGGAGTTGAGCCACCTCTGCGCTTGGTAGAGAAATGCTAAGGAGGCATCTGTAAGGCGTTTGCACGCGGAAGCGTTTTGTCTGCGATTTGATGGGTTTTCAACTTTCATGTCCATGCGTTAGTACAGAAGTAATACTTGAGATGAATGCCTGCTGGTTTGTTCTCAAAGCAGTAGGTTTTAGCGTGGACCCAGTCTTGTTGAACGGGTAGATGCAGCCATTCCTTGCCAGTTCATGATGTTATTTCCTCCTGGACATACCCATTGCCTTGTATGTGACTGCCAAGGTATGTAAAGTGACTCATTTGCTCCTGTCTTTTAAAGAAATAGAGCGTTAGGCTTTCCTAAGATAATGTACAGGAGTTTCAGACATCTGCTGGTGGCCTGGAATGAATTACAATACAGCACAGCCTCTCTTCGGAGGCAAAAGGGAAAGCTGGCTGTGAGACAGACGTGAAATTAGTGTGCTGCAAATTGAAAATGTCTTTGTCTAGGCAGCCGACTTGTCAGCCCAGGTCTTGGGCATCCGGTCGTGGCTGTGGTTCGTAGAGCAGTCAGCCATAATGCCCTGGTGATGCAGAGGGCTGCCCTGCGTGTGTTGACGGGGTTAAACATCTGCGAGAGCTGGGGCTGGGTATGTGAGGGAGTTGGGGTCACCACCCAGCCTCTGTTCCAGCAAACCCTTGATCTAAACCCGTGTTTATTGTGGAGATGGTTGGTGAAACCCCCTCCTCCCCGGGCGGGCAGCCCCGTCACTGCCGAGCTGAGGTTCCTCTCCTGTCCCCTGCCAGCGTGGAGGGTACGGGTTTTAAACTCTGAGACCCACAGGGGTTATGTTGACCTGGCTCCCTGTGGGTGGAGGGTGGGTGCAGAGGGCTGGCTTTGCTGGGCACTGTCTACCTCTCAGTCTCTGTAGTATGGGTCAGAAAAATCATTAAGATTGCTGATATATATATGTATTTCTTTTAATTGCTAGAGGAGACTTCTCCTGGGAACATATCCAAACAGCGTGGCATTTCTGCAGTCCTTTGGCAGGGGCATAAAGGAATGTAATCTTAAGAGCTGTCAGAATTTGAGATTTCGGAAATGCTTGACCGTTTGTGAATGTTGAATGGCTGAATGATACAGTGCGCCTCAAGAGGGTGGGCAATGGTCAGGAGCTTTGGTGCGATGTTTCTTGCTTTCCGTGGTGGCTGATTTCAGAACTGTTTCTCTCCCACTTTTCTGTTGTTTTTCTTTTCTATGCATTCTGACAATTTATCAGCCGAGCAAGGAAAAGAAATACAAAGTCTTTACGCTTTACATTCCTGCTTTGCATTTATCTCATGGAGGATGTGTATACTGTCTGCTGGATAATTCTCTCATTGCATAAGAGAATTACACGCTTGTACAAGTGAGAAGTAATTGGTACAAATGTTGCTCTAATTTGCTGTTTAATCAGAGCCAAATGCAGTCTGGGGAAGTGGATGCCATAATGCCGAGGTCATGAGAAGGGATCTGATGTTGTTCTGGCTTAAAGACGGTGTGAAAAACTGTGGTTTAGAAACCTGAATTCAGGTTCTGCCTTGCTTTGCGATTTGACATTTGATTTCTTGTGCAAGAGCTGTCTCAGGTATAGGGGTTAACCCCCCGCATCTCAGCTTTACGGGGTGGCAGAGGGGCAGGGGGGTAGCTGCTGTGAGCGTTGACAGCGGTGGTGGAGCTCTGTGAGCATTACTTGATTTGTTTTTGTTGCGGGATGGTGCTGCTGAGTTTGTTCTGGCCATTTGGAAATCCTCCTGAGGGAGTCTCCAAGACCTTGGCGTTTGAAGTGATTCTCACCTGGGGAGAGGTGGGAAATTGTGTTGGAAGTACTAAATGTCATCTGTCAGTGTCCGAAACAGAAACACTTTTCAATTAGATGCAGAAGTAGTATTGTACTGCAGTCTTCGGGATTGTTTTCTTTTGCGGGCCTCATTTGGACGCTGGGTCCCATGGGCTCAGAGCTGTAGCATTTTTTATTTGCTGTGATCTGCCTGAATATCGCCAAGTAGAGGCTTTTCCTTGCCATGGAGTCTTTTTTTGTTGCTCCTTTAGTCCAGGCCACCAGAAATTGTACTGAATATGGAGTATTGGCATTTGCAGTGAGCAGCACCATTGCGTGTCTCGTGGAGGATGCTTTGCTTTATCTTCACAAAGTGGTAACGGCCTGTTGGGGCTCCAAGGACGTTGGGAGCTGACAGCGCTGTACCTACTTGTCGTGTAAAGCAGATCAAGGCAGAGACGCACATTCAGCAAGATTTTCCTCTAATCGTTTTTTCATCCCAAGGACCCTGGAGTGATTCAGACACCTGGGGTTTAAATCTTGCCCATTTTATGTAAACTAGTATTTAATGTGTAGTGCTTTCAGTCTTGGGGTCATTTATAATAAAGTCTTTGTATTTTCCATATATTTCTGATAGTTCTCAGTAAGAATTAGAGCAGGCAGCAGTGGTTTCTGTGGCATGGAGAAGCTCTAACAAAAGGTGTGTAAATCCTCCAAAAACAGGGAAAAAGCATAATTCTCCTCTCCAAGTGGCGACTCCTTATTTTCACTCTGCAATAGCCCTGCCTGGTAATGCAGCAAGAGAGCGTGTTGCTCTTTTTGTTCTTTTAATCTTGTTTGTGGCAAGCACGCTTTGCTTCCTCCTGAGCAACAACAGCCCATTCTGTCTTAGGGGGGTCACTCTGTGTATATGGGGAAAAAAAAGGCATCTGGTGTCTTGGTGTGGTGCCAGCATTCACACTGGCTTCCCAGAGATGCCGTCTTTGTCTTTGTTCCAAGAAGATGCTAACTTTAAAACAGAGAGTACAGAAGGACTCTCAGCCATCCAGCAGTCACTGATGCTTATGGAAAAAGCCTTCACACAGACGATAAATAGTAAAACCTTGCTTACCTTGTTAGTACCTCTTTATATGTTTTAAATTTGACCTGAAAGATTGTTTTTGAAGATAAATAGCTAGAAGGAAGGTAGTTGCTGAACACTTTTTCAGCAAAAAGCTTAAAAGCTTAATGTATTCTCCTTCAATTTTGAAAAAGGTAATCCAAATCTACATTTAATGCACAGGCAGGATGACTAATCACTGTGTTCATATGTTGTTTATGATGATGCTGTTTATATATAGCAGCGTTCTGGATACAGAGACACCACTTGGTGCCTGAAGACTGGTGACTTGCACTGTTTTTTGGTGGATCAGATAGAAAATGTTTATTTTCTCGCCACAGATTTGGTAATTGCTGACAGCTTCCTGATGTGTGTCAAAACCAGTCTTAAAACTTTTTTTTTTTCCCACCACATTTGATCTCTTGGTGCCTTGGCCAAGCAGGCTTTGGATTTTTAGCCAGAGAGTGTACCTCATGGCTGTGTACTTAGCATGAAGGCTCAGTTGCTGCGACTGGAAATCAGATTTTGCAGTACTCGTTTCCTGGCCTGTGGCAGATATGAAGTGTTGTTTAACTGCATTATAAAACCACAGGTGACTAGAAAAAGAGGCTACAGGAAATGACTTGCAGGCTGAATTCTGTGCAACGGTAAATGCCTCCTCTCAGCCGAAAGTGGCTTAACTTCTACCGTTTATTTTGTTCCATCTGGATCACACTTATATTTAGGGATGAGGAGAAGATTTGTTCTTAATGAGAGCCTACACTCCCGCCCACGCTTCCTGGGGAGAGTAGTGTTCAGTCTTCCAACAATGCAATTTTAAGGCCAAATATTAAAAATACCCTTCATATTTCTCCTTCCCCAGCAGGAGTCTGCCTGTGGTTCTCTCTTGCACCTTTGCAGACTCTGTCCACCCGTCTGTTCTTCATCAGGGCCACAGGGCGCTCTCGCTTCAGATCAAACACTGCCATGAGATACCCCAGTGCTGGGTTTTTGTTCTGGTGAGCGCAGTTTGGGAGAGTTACTGTGTGTCATCACAAAATCGGTGGGCCTGACGGTCTCCCTTTCTTCTGTTCTGGCTGTTTGTTTGTGAATTATTGGGCTTCAGAGCTGCATCCTCAGAAGACGAAAACAGAATCTGCTGGGGAACTCGAGTGCCTTCCTGATGAATATGTCGTTTGGAGACAAGGTGCTCAGGAATTAATAAAGCGCCATATTTGGTGAACATCTTGGCAGGAAGAGCCAGACTAAAACACAAAATACGGCTAAGGGGAAACATTTACACATCATAGGGTGGTAAATACGGTTAATGGCTGAAGTGTATTTGGAACGTCATATTTGGACCCCCCACGGCCCCCCCCCATCAGCAAAACAGTAACAGGGCAAGTAATCGCACTCTGACAGGCTGCTGTAGTAAATGCAGCCCTTGGGGTTGTTTTCCTGGCCTAAAATACCAGTGCTGTTAACAGAAGAGGGAGAAACCAGTATGCCTGTCCCTATGAACAGGCTTTCAAGATATGTGAAAACATGACTCTGAAAGAATGAGTTAAACTAAACTCTAAACTATTGCCTTTTGGCTGTAGTATTTCTTGCAAACCAGTGATGTCCCTGAAAGGCCAGAGGGGAATTTTCTGTATTTGACACTAAAATACATTGTTAAGAAAAAAACCTTTGCTGCAGAGAGGGAAATACCTTTCTGGGAGGCTGCAGGAGGGGAACTTTCCAGTACATGCAAATACACGGGGTTAGCACCGGCTCTCCATTTTACATGATGCCATTTCTGAGGTTGTGCCTTGGCATGTGGTTTATTACCGTCTGCTGTGCAGGTTTGGAACCCAGAGTGCCTTGGCATACACTGGCCTTTGTGCAATGGCCAGGTGGAAATTTCTGAGCCCTGCTCCAGACGCAAGCAGCCGTGCTGGATGTGGAACACAGCATGAGCTGGAGCTCAGCCCTTCTTCCCAGGGCAGAAAGGGGATGCCTGGCCGGGGAGGCTGGGCGAGCAGTGTCGGGCACAGGAGAGGGCAGGGTGGGGGAGCAGCTTCTCATGAAGCTGTTTGGGTGGCTGGGCAGGAGCGGCCCATGCCTTGCAGCAGGCAGGTTTGGGTACCTCCGCTCCCAAGCCCCTGTGCAGGCTCCCTTCTGACGGAGCTGCATGCTTATGAGCAGCTCAGTTCTGGACACTTTTTCTTGGCTTTTTTTTTTTTCCCCTGTTTGGTTCCTAGCTTTGAAAGAGATACTCCAGACGTTGGGGTAGCAACACTCAAAGCTGGAGAAGACCTGCTGCCTTGCATGGTCTGGCCACTTGCCCGTGCAAGCATCTTCCTTGCAACTTCATTCCATGATCCCTGATTTTGTGATGCTAATGGCCATTTCATAGGTTTGGACAGACTTCTGTTTGCAGTCTGAGATTTTTGTCTTTGCAACGATATGGAAGATACTACTGTGTTTGATAGCTCAAAGGCTGCATTGTCTGTTGTTTCTGTGCTACAGCACTTGAGCTTTGCAGAGGCAGTGTGTTTGGGTTGTTCCATTACTAGATGTAGGTATGGTTTTCCTAACTGTTTCTAGCTAGTTTCTGTAATTGCAGCCGTGAATGTGGATTACATGTGAGTTACAGTTCACATTAAGTGATCTGTAATAGGCTTATGGGAGGAGGCATCATTAATACATTTCTTTGCACAGGGGATTC
Source organism: Anhinga rufa (assembly GCA_013400875.1). Lineage (NCBI taxonomy): Eukaryota > Metazoa > Chordata > Aves > Suliformes > Anhingidae > Anhinga > Anhinga rufa. Next base: position 25,791 of record VZTV01033765.1, on the reverse strand, counting down.
TTTTTGCTTCCAGTAGAAGTTGAGACTTGAGTGTCTACATAATTTCTCAAAACACAAATGTTTTGCTGTCTCTTTATTTCAGCAGCTGTGTTTGAGTATGTGTTTTGCACAGTTTAATATTTTTCTGACAGGGCTACTTTCTAATGTTTGGCAGATGAAATGTTCTACTTGTGCTGTCTGGATTTGTTTTGGAGAAGAGGGAAGCGCACTGACATGATTTACAGTATACATGCAAATCTATGCTCGGACTGTACAGTTGATTCTACTTGGGAGGTCTTAGGGGTTTATTTTGCTTGAAAATGACACAACTATTTCATTGTATTTCAGGGTGAAGGCTGTCGCACTGTCCCGCTTTCTGGACACGTAGGATTTGACAGTTTGCCTGACCAGCTGGTTAATAAGTCAGTTAATCATGGGTTTTGTTTCAACATCCTGTGTGTGGGTGAGTATTTCCATTTTTGGGAAGTTCTCTTGCTGAAAAGGGCTTCTCTGCAGCTGGATGTAGCTTGTAGGTGCCAGAGTTAACAAGGTATCTTTGATTTAAATTTTCCCCACTGTTCTGTCTATTTTCAGTAACAAGATTTACTGGTGCCCTGGGAAATCCCTGCTGAGGTTATGCAGTATGGCTTTTTACCAAGCAATGAACCATAGAAATAAAATGCCTAAAATCCCAGACGTTTATTACGATCTTTATTTTCCTAGTATGTTTCAATTTCATGTTTTTAGAAGAAAATAGGTACTCATGCCAGAGAACTTTGTTCTGAGGTCTTGTTTGGTTAGGTATTGAATTATTATTATAATTATTTTTACAAAATACCAGTCATACTCCTCATAAATCACTAAAAGCTATTTTTCTTTCCTTCCTTCTGTGCATACTTGAATTAAAATAGTGTCTGGCCAGGCCTTAGCTGGTCAGACAATTATCCAAGCTGCCATGTGGTATGGATCTCGGCTGGGGCCTGGCACTGTAGTAGGACTTGGTGTCTGTCCATGCAGTGTCTGCCTGTCTCACAGGTCCTTCCCAGGGTTAGGATCCCAAATGGTCCCTCCTCAGAGGCACTCCCAGGTAACAGAAGTAATATCTTGTATGGCTTTGGTAAGGTAGTTTGGTAAGGTGGGGAAGGGAATGAATAGTTGTCTGATAGGATGGTTAGTTTGGTTTACTGGTGCCCTGCCTCTGGGAATAGGAAGTTATTGTGTGGCCATGGCTGCTTGGAGTAAGCCCCAGCAGTGCCTGGCGTGACAGAGGGGAGAGCTGCAGCTGTGGATATCTCCTGGAGACTCATCTTAGCTGGTGGTCAGCTCTGCACCCACACAAAGGTTGTCTGTTCCCTCTTGTGAGGAATCCACTCATGGTATGGACCTGGTGTTTGCCCAGGACAGGGTTAAGTCTGAGATGAGAGAATTAGAGTGAGGAGAGGGGAGCAGAGCCCTGTTAAACGGAGCTGAGAAGAAAACTTTCCCTGACAATGGCATTCGTGTGAGATGATAAACTTCGCTGACAAGTGGAGGTCACTGTCAGGCTGAGTCGCTAGGTGATTTCCACAGTACGTGAATGTGATATGACCTAGTGAAACTCTTGTCCCAAAGATTGAAGTCTCAGTATTTCCTTTTGCATTAGTTGAGCGGCTGTGTTTTTTTTCCTACAAGTTATAGGTGCAGCAGTGGATGTCCTCTGTGGTTATATGTTCACTTTGATGTGTGGAGAGAAGTTGAATGCCCCTGCTTTCCTCTTTGCAGGACAGAAACTGAATGAATTAATTGCTCGTTGATCTAAATAACAAGGACTCGCCAAGATTAATGCACATTAGTTATTAATGTCAGTCTTCTATGAATAGTAATAGCACAGATGTGGTCAATCTTGAAATAAAGAAACTTTATAGAAAAATTTAATAAGCTTCATTAGAAAAGGATCGACAAATCTTGAGCTGAGAAGGTCAGGCTTTAAAATGTCTTTTAAGAGTTGTCTGATGCCTGTGTTAATCTGTGATAACAAAGTTAAACTCTTAAATGTCCTGGAGTAAGAAAAGAAGAAGTCACAGAGGCCATCTGTCATTTATTCTGTGGAGTCTTCACTTGTATAGCAGGAGTTTAGGGTGAAAAACTGAAAGAACAGGGAGCAAATGAGGATTGGAGCCAACAAACAACAAATAGGTGAACTGGCCACTAAGCATAATAGAAAGGCACTTCATTGCCCCCTGTTTTTCAGCTGTGTGTGGCATCTGTTGGAGGAAATATCCAATGACAGTTTTGCTCTGCGCCATGCTGGATCTGAGCCACCCATTCCTCCGGCTCCTGGTGGAGGAGCCAAGGAAAGCTTCAGAAACGACTCAGCAGCACATCCAGAGTGGAGCAATTTTTAGCTCTTCTCATGCTGAAAGCTGTCTCCCCTTTGAGACTAGAGCCAAAGTTAGAGTAAATTAGCAAACCTCTCACAAGAAGTTAGGGGTTGCGGATGGTTTCTCTGATATTTTATTCCTCAGCACAACCATTTTCTTCCTAAAGCTTCTGTGATAAAATGTTAGTTGCCTCTTAGTTCAGTGCAAAGGCTCGAGAAGTGTTTAATGGCTGAGACCTCCTGTGCTGACTGTATTTCTCAGTGAGATGGGGGAAAGAGAGGAAGAATAGGCTGACATTCTGTAATGTAAACTTTCTCAGTTTTGGCCAGGGTAGATTATAGTTGCATTAGACTAGTATTCCATTATAAGCAGGCGTTTCCCCCATCCTCTCTCCCAGGATTTGCAGGGGATTTGTTCTAAGCAGCCTATTCAGTGCAATGAGAAACGGCTATTTTGTGGCAGAAATACCTTCTCTTTTCCCAGAGGCTGTACCACAAATGCTTGAGGTCTCTCACTCCAAATGAGTGAGTCCCTTGGCATGCAGGAGCTCTCACCAGCTGGGGAAGGGAGGGATATGCACAGGTTTCCTCGTGCAGAGCTACCGTCTGCTTTCCAGCAGGCAGCTTTCTGTGGGATGATGAGCTGTACAGCCTGGAAGCTGCCCAGTGGTTGTTTTTGTGGTCACTGGTGCAACCAGCTGAGGAGAGAACAAGGTTTCTCCAACCGAAAAGTCATCAATCTCCTCAGCCCTCTCCTGCCCCCTCGCTGCTGGTCCCCTGGGGCAGATGGCGGCAGCTGAGAGCTGAGAGCCCTCTGAGGTGCTTCAGCATCTTTTGTGAGCCCATCTTGGCCCCGCAGCCCAGCCTTTACCTTGTGATGGGTGAATCGTGCGGCATTTCTGTACGCCTGTCAGATGAAAAGAACTATTTTTTCCTCTCTCCGTGAGAGATGGTCTTATCAGGCTGAGCTGCCTCAGGGCTTGTCTCAACAAACCTGCTACATTGGATTAGCTCCCATTTCTTCACATGAAAGGGCTGTGCATCTATATACATTTTCTTTAAGATTGAATTATTTGATATCTGGAGCCACGGTTGTTAATCTTGTGAATGACAGGTGTTGCACTCTCATGAAAGGGCATCTCGTGAAAGCTGCTCCATGCCTTTGAACAGGGAAATGTTCCAAGGGCTCCTCTGTCCTCCCACAGAGTCGACTGAGGATGATATGACTGGGGCCTCTTAAATCCTGAGTGATGTGGAGAAGGGAGCCAGCGAGCAGTTGTTTATTGTTTCCCTTAACATGTACTAGGGAAAAGCAAATTAAATTGTCAGACACAAAAAAGGAGGTACAGCTTTTGTGGTGCGTAATTCATCTTACTGCTCCAGGGTGCTTAGGATGCTAAAATTTCTGTGGAAGGAAGAAGCCATGAAGGTGCATTCAGCACAAAGATACCCATTCTGGTTTGGGGAAGCTCGGAGCTTCCCAAAGGAAGGAGCATTTGCTGTGGGCGCAGCTTCTTCTGTTCCTCCACCATAGCTGCTGGCCAGTGTCAGAGACAGGTATGGTAGCACCTCACCTCACCTCATCTCCATCTCACCCAGAATAGCTGGTGTTGGGCCGCCCTTGTGTTGCTTGCCTGCACAGCGTGACATGTTGCTTTGTGGTACCGATGGCAGGATCACTCGCTCCTCGCAGCCCCGGTGCTTGCTGTCTTTTGGCACGGTCTCTGCCTGGTCACTAGCTGGAGAGCCCCAGAGTATGTGAGCGATGTCCTGCCCAGGCAACACAGGGAGCGCAGTCTGGTCCCAGAGGATCTTTGTGGAGTAGCTGAAGGGAGGAGAGTGGCACTTGTCCCAGCTGTGTTTTTGTAAGTGGTCCCACTGCTCTGTCGGTGAGGGATTTGATGAACCATTTCCATCAAGCACTGAAGTCACCACGTGCATTTGCAGTTGGAGCAGGGAGCATGTCTCAGGAGACTGAGAGGAGGTGCAGGGAGCCCAGCACAGTGTCTCTAGCCTGGCAGGCTCTCAGGTGTTAGGAGTGGATGGTGTCTTCCAGTCACTGGTGTAGAGTTGCTGTGTGCCCAGAGCCTGACTGTTTTATTTTTTTCATGTCTCTGAAAATAGTTAAGACTTAACAGCAAAAATCCATCCCATGATGAAAGACACAATGCTACCGCTTTTCAGTAGCTTTCAGAGCTTCCTGGTGCAGATCTCTAACAGTAAAGGTCACCCTGCCCTGCCCTGTCCTCCCCACAGCGCTTTGTCAGCCCTGCTTCAGGGGAGCAGACCACTGCCGAGTTGCATAATCCTTAAGTACAGTTTTGGAGATCAAATCACATGTGTGTCTATAAGCCTGACATCAGGAAATAATCTCCCTGCCAAGGACGCCTCTTACTCAGTTTGCATACACCGCTGCTTTTTCCACAGTAATTCTGCCTCCCTTAATCCCCATTCATCGTTTCTGCTTTTTGGAGAAGATTCCAGTGCTGTCAGCTGGAACGAGCACAGACTACTTGTCCTTTTCATCAGACCATCTGTTCCATCTGGACTCCTGTCCTTACAAGAAGCAGTTGGCACCACTTACATCTTCCAGCCAGCAGAAAGTTGCCTCTGTGTCAGGCAGAAACCCCCAGGAGATTCAGAAATCCTCCCTTCCATCGTTTTGCCCTTCAGAGTAGCACTGCTCTCTAGTCTGGTCATATTTAACACAGCAAAGCACTTTATTAATATCTTCAATTTTGTACCATCTCATGTTACTCTGTCAGTGTTAATGTCGTGTTTCCTTTAGCTGAGCCAGTCATTCCTCTCTGCTCCATCCTCTTCCCTGGCAGGCTTTAATGCTGTGCTGTGTCAGTGGGCTTACACAGTGTGGGGACGGGTGTATCTGTTGGCTGAATGTCATGGCTGGTGTGGAGACTCCACGTTTTAGATGTCAAAATGGCTGGGTGTTTTGTGCTTTAAACACAAAGTTGTAGGTGTTTGGATGGGCAACTCCCACCTATGGAAAAATGCCTTACCAGTTTGGATCTTCCCCTTCCAAAAGGAAAACCTCAGTGTGTGAATTCGAAGCTGCCCCTGTGTAGCTGGCATGTGATGGAGTATAAAAGCATGTTCTGTCTTAAAAATTTGCCTGCATCTCTTATGCACTTCTGGCCCCTCTGACAGTTATTCACTCCTGCTGGAAACAACACATTAAATTGATTTAAAGTAGGCAATTATTAGCAGGTTCAGGAAGCATTTAAACAATAGTCTTGGCCTCATGTGAACACCTTTTGCCCTAAAGAAGGAGGGAGGCAGAAATGAGAGGCGGCTTACAGGGTGTTTTGTCTGTCTGGAAGCCTGCGCGATTTACACACGCCCTTGTGTATCTACTGCAGAGAGCAGCTCCCTGTCCTGGTCACTGCTGCTGCTCCCCTGTCACCCTGTCCTGCAGCCCTGGAGGCTCCAGGCATGGGTTGCTGGATCTGACCCTGCTCCGGGGCCTGCCAAGCTGTGGGACAGAGAGTGCGGGATGGCGGCAGCACAGAACAGGGCTTGCAGGCTGGTCTGTGGGCAGTGCTCCCGCACTGCAGGGCTGATGAGCTCCCCTGTCCTGAGACATCAGGGGTCCTGGCATTTGCAGGCAAGCAGCCAACTCCCTGCTCTGTCCCACCGGTCCCTTGGCAGGGGCTCTGGAAATGCTGCAGCCTTCTCAGGCTGTTTAGATTTTTGTCCTTTTTCTTTTTTTTTTTTTACGCTGCTGTTTTCCTGGAATCCCTGAGAAAGGCCTGGCAGGTCGTGCAGGCTGTTTGCTGTTAAGTCTCAAAACCCCTGTCCAAACTGTTGTGATGCTCTGGTCTGCTGTGCCTTTTGCACCTGCTGCCCATTTGGGGCAAACGGTACCCCAAAAACCCATAGTATGAGATTCCAAGTCAATGAAAGGTTTGCTGTGATCAGCCATGAGTCTTCTGGATGGTCCAGCTTGTTCCTCCAGTGACAGATAACCTTGTGCTTTGCTGGGTCCCCTTCCCTTCCTCCTGCCCGTGCACGCCAGTCAGCGGTGTTGTAGGTATGGCTGATGCATTAACGTAGCACAAGGGATTGCAGCAACACCAGCTCCTACTGCTGACTCCCTCTTCTCCCCTTCGGATCGCAAACAGGATTGGTGTGAAGAGCATCTGGATTTGTGGCTGATCTGGCTGTAGCTGGCATCAATGGAGCACAAGCTCTTAGCTGGCTCCGAGGCAGCTCTGCAGCTCAAGGTGTACATTGACTTTCAAATGTTAATGAATCTTGCTGCCTCTGGAAAGATACTTGATATATGATCCTGGCAATCAGAGACTGCTCAGTTCCCAGAGCAGTGGATGTTTGCCCTGCCCTGCCTGTTGTGTACTTCAGCCTGGAGTGCGGAGAAGTCCCTTCTGGGGCCAAGAGAGAGGAATTTGCCTCCTTGCAGGGGTGAGGCTCAGAGATTTGGATAGGGGAGGATGGGGAGGAGTTTCCCCTTGTTGAATTGGTCATTTCAGGCAAGTTTGGATCTGTTGCAGAGCTCTAAGCTTACAAAAATAAGAAGCTCTTTTCTTCTGAGCAAAGTAGGAAAATTATGAGTTGTCTTGGTTGGGAGCTGAGGGCTCGGAGAGGGAGGGGAAGGCTGCTTCAGCCAGACGCAGTCTCCCTGTGGTCCCGCAGCAGGCTAGAGGGGCAGCCTTTGCAGAGGGTGGGGTTCGGCCGGCTCCTGAAGTTTCAGCAAAAGCCAGCTGGGCAGCTCAGAAATCACTGTTTCCCCAAAACACAACAGCCCTCACAGGGCTGCAAACCAGACTGCTTATGGGTTTAGCACAAAGCCAGATCGTTTTGAGCTCGGAAAGCTGGCTCTCTTGTCAGAGAGAGGTAAGGGAGGTAAGGGAGGCTGCCCTGTGGAATAAGTGCACAGAGGGGTTTGTTTTGTTCTTCCTGGGATGTATCTAGAACAAATTTAAGACTGGTCTCTGGAATTTGTCTCTTCCTTCCAGACAAGGGAGTAGTTCCCTGTTGATAGATGGAATCCAAATAGCAGTTCAATGCTGCAGAACTTCTGGAAGCAGTTTTTGGAGTATTACATAGCTTGTGTAGCCCCTCAGGTATGGAAACCAGATATTACAGAAAATGTCCCCTCCCAGTCTAGCAGGCCGATCCCCCGACTCAATCTGTTGTGGGTACAAGAAACCAACTGCACAACTTGCTGTAGGGCTGGAACCAACTCTCTGTGTTTCTGCATGGAAGGAGGCTATTTCAGTGGCTGCTTATTAGAGGCATATTGATCTCGAGCATCTTTTTTTTGGAAATGGCAATAAGCCCCATTCCCCCTCCCACTTTTTAATGAAAACAGCATCTTCTGTAGTGTAGTTGTGGGTTTATGCAGGATCTGAACGATGCTTTCCCCTTTGCCTTTTCACCTCTTCCTTTTCATCTCTATTTTCTAACGATATTAATGGCCATTAGACTGTGAAATGTAATTTGCCGGGAATACAGACCTCCCATTGTACATGGCTTTCTGCTTGCCAGACGATCCCTTTGGAGCATGAGATCTGCTTTCATCTGCTACAATTTCACCCCTGTTAATGTTTGGAAGCTGAAAGGCTAAGCCATATTAATATTCAACAGAACATTTCAACTCTCTCTTTTTCTCCAATAGGGGAAACTGGCCTTGGTAAGTCCACCCTCATGGACACACTTTTCAACACCAAGTTTGAAGGTGATCCAGCATCTCACTCACAGCCCGGGGTCCAGCTGAAATCCAATACCTACGACCTGCAGGAGAGCAACGTCAACCTCAAACTGACTATTGTGAGCACAGTGGGCTTTGGGGATCAGATCAACAAAGAGGACAGGTGAGTGAAGGGGGAGAGAGGCGTGACCTGGTTTTCTCATGCATGGTCTCTCCCTGTGCCCTAGTTGGGTCAGACTGCGCTGTAAGGTTTTCCTCCTTCCTTCTTATGGGTTGTCCTTGGCACCAATTTGGGATGGGACAGGTAGAAGAGATGACAGGCTGTGGTGTGTCAGCGCTGCTCCAGCTATTAAAGCAGCTCTTCTCATGCTGTCAGAGCAATATCTGTCCTGCTGGTAGCCTTCTGCCCAAATTCATCTGGTGGGGAGAGTGGAGAGCTCCAGGGCATCTGTGCTTGTTTCCTTATGCTGTGCTGACCGCAAGCTGCCGACCAAACCACAAGTGTGGTCTAGTGGCCGCTTCGCTTAACAGCCACTTCTGGCAGGGCTCTTCCATGCTGCCAAAGGAAACACGATAAATGTGCAGTGAGATACCCTGGGGAAGTATCTCTGGCAGCTCATGTCCCCGCGTGGCTGGAGCATGGTGGTTAAGGGGCGTGTGATTCCACCAGATTGTCTCCAAGGTGCATCTTCACAGAGGCATTGCAGATGGGATTTGCTTTGTTGCGGGTCTGTTAGATTTTCTTTTTAGTTTTGTTTAAGATGCACTGGTGTGCTTTACCTTGTGAGCCTGACAGGCTCTGTACTTCTGTGGCCTTTATTTCTGTATTTCAGATGGCCTTGCAAGGGAGTTGCAGGGATTTCCTGCCCCAGAGCACTGGGCAAAGGCAGTACTGAATGGAGATGAGTCTTCTACCTGCAGGACTCGGGGCTATGAGCAGCAAGCTGTTCGCTCCCTGAGTGCAAGCAAGGGTTACACACTGCTGCAAATGAGTCTACATTATCCTTCCTTTTAGAAGTCTCTCACCCTCACATTTCAAAGTGTGAGAGTCCACTTTCCCTGGAGAGGATGTTGTGTGTCCTGTCCTCTGCTGAATCTCTAGTATTGTTTTGTCAAACAGGCTGCTAGAGTCTGATGTAGAACCACATCTCCTTGTCAGCAGTGCAACTTCTAAATTTCTTACAGGTGGGGAGGAAGGGAGATCGAGAGAATTGGTCTTGAAGTGAAGAAGTGAAATCTAACAAGCAACTTATTTCTTAAAGGCAAACAAAGGAGCACTGTCTGTTTACCTCTCTGACTGTGAGATGTATAACTTTTTTTTTCCTTTCACCAAAGCTATAAGCCCATCGTTGAGTTCATTGATGCTCAGTTTGAAGCCTACTTGCAAGAAGAACTGAAGATAAAAAGGGTCTTGCACAACTACCATGACACCCGGATCCACGCTTGCTTGTACTTCATTGCTCCAACAGGCCACTCACTGAAATCCCTGGACTTGGTAACAATGAAGAAGCTTGACAGCAAGGTAGGCACATTTAACTCTTACTGGGGAGGTTCACCATGTGCGTGGCGGAAAGGCTGCTGCTTTTCCAGGGCACATCTCCCCACCTTGAATAGACCTTATGCTAGTGGAGATGACTGGGTTGACAGATAAACCCTGTAGATTTACTGAGCACTTGTAAGTTTTTCTAAGTTTTTTAAGTTTTCTATTGCAGACTTGGAAAAACTCCCTGGAGCAAAGCTGAGGACTTCTTACCACTCTCTTCCTTTCTAGGTGAACATCATTCCCATCATTGCCAAATCTGATGCCATTTCCAAGAGTGAGCTGACCAAATTTAAAATTAAAATCACAAGCGAACTGGTCAGTAACGGGGTTCAGATCTACCAGTTTCCAACAGATGATGAATCAGTGGCAGAGATAAATGGGACAATGAACGTAAGTGACTTGGCGCTTCCTCCTCTCCCAGAACAGCACTGTCACTGTAGGGGTTGGTGGCCCATATTGGGGTGCTTCTTAAATCCACTTTCCCTTTTATTTTGTGTCTTAAAACCAGAGGATTTCACAGGGATCGCATCCTTGTAGTGTCATCGTAGGCTAGCAGAGCCTTGTGGTAGCCTCTCTGGTGGGCTTTTCCAGTCAGAAAACAGATGGTCTTTTAACCCCTTCCTTGTCCTGATGCATATCTGTGAGGGTCTTGTAGGAAATCAGACAGATGGTGAGGCCTTGCTGTGCAGGGCAAGGACAGTCCTGGGTTACAAATTAATCAGATGGGTATTATCCGTCTGGTGTGAGGGGCAGGCTGCCTACAGACATGCACCTCTCTCCTCCTCGCCCTGCATTTTTCACACCAAACCGTTTTGCTCTCCTGGGCTGGTGTTTCCTGCGAAGCCCTGCTTCCATGGGTGTCTTCTCTTGCCTGTGGCTGTCCTTGCAGCAGAGCCCCTTCAGCTGGTCAGCTCTGGGACTCCTGTCTGCACCGAGTTGCTGTCTTATTATTGATCAGGTTACTTAGTTGGGTCCTTGGTCTGGTTTGGCCTTTTGGCTCTGGTGCTGTTGGCCAGAACAGAGGGATAGGGGGATACAAATGAGGCTGGTTAGAGCAGTGGCTTCCCTTGAGCTACATCAAAGTGCTGGTGTGAGAAATAAAACACAAGGTTGGGACCAGGGGCCCATCCAGCCCAGTGGCCCTTCTTTTTCCTAAACATCTGCTTTTGGTCACTTTTGGAGTATATAAGAAGAGAGGGAATGTGTACAATGCTTCACTTCCCTCAAATACTTCCTTAGCATCTAACCACGTTTGGCTCAGGGTTTCTATAGATTTCTGTTCCATGCATCGCCTGATGCACCCCCCCCCAGTGCACTTCCAGGATCCTGTGGCAAGGAGTTAGACAGCTTAACCAGCAACGTGTGAAAAACAGTACACAAATCAGGCCAAGCATGTCTCGAGGTGCCTGCAGGTACTTGTTCTGGCTCTGGCATTCCCAGCATTGTGGGTGCCTGTCTGTGGCTCCCTGAAGACAGAGCAAGCTGTCCCTTGGCCCCTCTGGCAGTGCATCCTGATGGTGCTCCCATTCTCCAGAAGGCTTTTTACAGGAAAGCAAATAGGGGAAGTTGCTTGCTTAACTGCTGTTGAGGAAGTATAGGTCTAGCTGATGTGCTTTTGTGTCATCTCTTGATCTAAGATTAATAGTTCTAGAGTGTTGTGGAGAGGCCTGAAAGAAACATGAAGTTTGTCCTACCGTAAGAGCTGTCAGTGGTGGTTTCCTGGTCAGAATAGTTTTGTGATGGCATCTTTCTCAGTGCTTAGCACTCTCACTGTGCAGGACTACCATTACTCCTGGAAACGCAGATGCAACATCACTCCATCCTCAAGGAACCAGAGGTGTGATGACAAAGGGAGAAGTCCTCTCCCCTTGGCCCTTCTGAGGGCAGAGGTAAACCTCTGCTCATCTTCCCTTTCAGCCATTTACATGTCTCCTGGGGGGTAATTGCTGTCTCGGGTCGAGACATTCTGAGTTGTGTCAGCTGCTACACAGAGAGATCAGCTCTTCAAATCCTCCATTAAACGGATATAAATCATAATTACCAGGTTTATGGGGACTAAGCAGGCCAGAATCTGAATCTGATCAAGACAGTTTTGCAGACCTGGAAAACTTGTATCCAAAGACTGATTTTATTAGCAACGTAAGACAAATCTGCTTATGCTTCAGGTCAGGAGATGAGCTTGTAGAGGGACTGAGACCAGTAAAAGAGCCAGGATGGGTTGATTTAGTTTTGTGACTTAAATTTTAGTCATGCTTAAAATTGAGTAACGGGAACCTTTTATTTAAATCAGTTGCCTTAACCTTTGTGTTTGTACTTCTGTACAGAAAGTTTCACTGTCTTTGCCTGTTACAGATCAACATCTTTGAAAGGTTATAAATACAGTCTTCATCCTTAAGTAGTGCTTCTTGCTGACCAGCAACCTCTCTGGATCAGTAACTTCTTTTTTTTCTTTTTTAATTACAGAGAAAATTTGGACTCATCGTTTGATTACTTAATGTTTTGCTTATAACCTGCAATAGCTGTCTTTTGCATGAAAAGTAAAATTAGGTTTTAAAATATGCAAACTCCCTATTTCATATGCATTTTACTTTATTATAGCCACTTGTGCTGGATGCATTAGGAACTTTTTTCAGAGTATTTTGCATCCCAAATTGGCTTACTAAACATAGAGCCATAGAATCGTAGAACGTCCTGAGTTGGAAGGGACCCACAAGGATCATCAAGTCCAACAGAGAAAATATTGCCTGATCTGGCAGGAGTTAATTAACTGAAGGATTTAAAATCTGTGCCATCAAGATCAGAAACAAAAGCATTTAACCATGAACAAAGGCATCAAGTGAAGTATATAGAAAATAACCAGATTAAACAAATCTTCAGAACAAGATGCCTCATTTTCCTTGAAACTGATTTGGTCTTTTTTAGAATACCACCAAGCATATATTCACAAGTTCAGAGAAAACACTGTCTAAAATTGCTTAGGTCTCTTCCCATCTGGATTTTATTCTTAAATAAGAAAAACAAGCTCTCCTATTCTTTCAACTACCTATTGGCTTTTCCATTTTGAATGAATTAGTCTAGTTACTGAAGAAAATATTCTCCCTGTACCTGCTAGTTAAATGAACCCCCATGCAGCTACATGAACAGCTCCCACGTGGTGGGAGCTGGAACTTCCTTGCTGATGGAAGGAAATCACCAGCACTTTGTCCCTCATAAAGACAGTAGCCGAACAGTTGGTACCAGTGGAGGAAGTGACTCTGCTCTTGAGGGTAACCGGGCCCATGGACAGCTGAGGTTCAGGCTGTGCCTGTGTGGCCAAAGCATGGTGCTTCTGCCACTGTTTCCTCTTGCTCCCATCACTTGCTTTGTCCCCTGGAAATCCCTTTACTTCACTCTCCCAGAGATCTGGATGTGAAGCAAACAAAAAGCATTTACAGCTATGGGAGAAGCCAGCCATGGGATGCTCCTCATGGACAGTCTGAAAAAGCCAACAGGGAGGTCTGGAAGCTCTCACCCAGAAGCAGCAGGACGGGAAGAGGAGAGAAGTGGGCAGCTCTGGTGGTCTGTGGAGGAGCGGGACACCAGTGGGGAGCACATTGACCTAGCAAACTTTTGCCTGATCTTGTGTTCTGGAGGGGGAGTGGCTGGCCTGAAATCTCAGGCACCACAGAACTGTGATGGCTTTTCCTTTGGAAATAGCACTGCGTAGACCTGCAGAGGAGGCTGTAGCCTTTGTGGGGTTTAGTACCTGGGGCATTTCGGAGTTTCCGGCAGTTGGACACAGGTACAGACCAGTTCTAGCACATCTTGAAGGCAGGAAAAACTATAGCTTGTAGAAATGACGCAGCAAATTATTCCATTGAAAGCTGGCTAGGGGAGTTTCCCTAATGTTGCAGTATGGAGGGCGCTCAGTTGAGGCAGCTTTGTTTCCTTCCCCTCCAGGGTTTTGTATCCCCTGTCCTTTGCGATTAGACAGGCTTCTGCTGAAAATCAGATTCCTTCAACCTGGGAGACCAGTTTCCTTTTTCTGCTGCTTGGCCTCTCCTGCAGGGAACCTACTCTGCGCAGAGCAGGCAGAGCTCTGTGCTGGCTGGTGTCTCTCCTGGCGCTGGCACATCAGCATGGTTGCAAAGGTAACTTGGCATGGAGAGTGACCCAGGAGGCCCTGGTGCGCAGAGCCTCTGCATGGCCCCATCAGACTGACCACCAGCCCCACTTACTCTCTGTGTGTCCCATGCGAGAGCTAGGAGGCCAAGGAATAAAAGCTGAAGAGCCCATCTTTGTGAGTGCTTGCAGGCAGTTTTGCTGTATTTGCAGTTTGACTGTATGAGCCGCACTCTGAAAGCAGAAATAATCTCTGAAATCCTTTGCCTGTACCAGCTGTCATGGACTTGTCCAAGTTTTCAAATAACCTGTGGAATTAAAACTTCACTACCTGCTCTTGAGAGCAATCCAGGGTCACCGATCTTCTGTATAATTGGCTTCCTGGGGCCCTTTTAACTGCTCAGAACTTAGCGCACTTTAAAATCTCTAGCTAACAAATGTCACTGCACAAAACTCAGCAGAAGGGGTGGGTGCAGGGAGCTGGCAACTTTATTTTTAAGTGCTGAAACCTCGCACTTGACTTCTTTGCAGCTTGGCAGAATGCAATATAGTTCCCAGGAGCAAGCGGAGGTGGGGAGAGATATTGCTTATTGCAAAACAGATAAATGCAGCAAAGTATGATGGCAGTGTCTGGGGGGTTTGCTTGGCTGCCTGAGTTTGAGGAATGAGGGAAGTACAAGGTGAGGTCTCGTGAGCCTAGATAGGTGTTGGGAGTGTTTCTGTTCCAAATCTGCTGAGCTTGCACTGGGCGATTCTCTTAGTCTCTCTGCAGAAGGCAAAAAGTATTTTCTTTACCAAGAAGTGACTATTTTTTATTTCTGAGTTTTTGAAAAGCAAACCCCTCTTGTTCTTAGTCAGCCTTCAGGTACTTGTAACAACTGTACTCTGTGGCATGTGCCTCTTGGCTTGAAGAGTGTAACAAGGCACAGTTGAGCTAGTGGTACAGCTCTGTTCTCTATCCCCAGGATCCCTCCTCGTGGGTGTAATCCCTGAATTTGGCCTCCTTTGTCCAGCCACCTAGCAGTGGCTGCGCGTAGCATCAACATCATGAGGGTTTTATAAAGCCATTGGCACTCCTTTGGGTTTCTCGGAGCCGGTTTTGAAAAAGGATTTGGGAGAGAGGGTGCTGCCGGTGAGCCCCAACACAACCGCAGGAAGCGTGAGCCACTGTGGATGTTAGCATGCGGCAGGCTCAGCACAGCCTCAGGGAATACAGAGTCCTTCCCAGCTCAGCCTGGGGCAAACCTCAGGGCGCACGTGGACACAGAGGCTGACCCAGTGTAGGGACATGTTCAGCCCTTCCTCACCAGGGATGAAGCAAGCAGGGAGGAAAGAGCTGTTACTCTGGGGGTGAAGGAGGGACTTTAATCTCAAGATCCGATAGAATGAGTTGCCTTGCGCTCCAATGTGAGCTGAGGGAGTGTGTGGGGGAATAAAATCAAGAAGGCTCCAAGACCTCTTTTATTGCTTCTGTGCTTGTGCAGATGTTCTCCTCAGCCACGGCAAAACCCCGGGACAGCACCGCAGTCAGAGCCGCGCAGCACGTTGTTCGAGCTGTCATTCTGATGCTAGTCTTGCACTGGCTCATCTCACCTGAGACCCTGTGGCTGGGAGGATCAGCCAGGTAGAGGATATAGAGTGGTAGCACTAACAAGGTTTCCAAAAAGGACCTTCCCTTCTCCTTCCTTGTCTTGGGCTAGTGGCCAGTGACTAGACTCCCTGAGATTAGTGTGTGCATAATGACTGTCTTGCTCAGTGGCTGTGCTAACCTCTGTGTGATAACAAGTCAACCAGAGTTGAGAGGGACTAACGTGGGTATCATTAAATGTGTTGCAGGCCCACTTGCCGTTTGCAGTGATCGGGAGCACGGAGGAGCTGAAAATAGGAAACAAAATGATGAAAGCTCGTCAGTACCCCTGGGGCACAGTGCAGGGTGAGTTGAGCCCTGGGGTTTTCATGGCATGAATAGTGACACTTCTGCCAGGAGGCAGTGGGCTCTCATAAGAGGAAAAAGGGCCTGCTGGACTAATATCTCGTTGGGGATTATCCTTTGTTAGATCCGTGTGTCAGGCCTATAGTGACAGTTTCCTCTGCTCAGAAGGGCTGTTAAACCTGTTGGAGGAGTAGACACGTGGGGAAAGTGGGAAGAAACCTTTGTTTCTGCTCCCATCTTACTCCTTATCATGTCTTCTTACAGTGGAGAATGAAGCTCACTGTGACTTTGTGAAGCTGCGGGAGATGCTGATCCGTGTGAACATGGAAGACCTTCGCGAACAGACCCACACACGCCACTATGAGCTGTACCGGCGATGTAAACTGGAAGAGATGGGTTTCAAAGACACCGATCCAGACAGCAAACCCTTCAGGTGGGATCCCTGGAGGAGACAGGAGAGCTCGAGAGAGGCATTGCTGGTTGCGCTGTGTGTGTGTGTGTGTGTGTGTATGTGTGTATCCTTGAGAGAGCATGTAAAGAACCAGTGCAGCAAGAAAACCTGCCAGGTCAGATAAATCCAGACTTCAGCAAAGGTGTTGGCTGAGTGAGAGAAGGTGAAAACCAGAGAGACTGTGCAGGGACAAGGGGTAACGGTTTTAAACTAAAGGAGGGTAGATTTAGACTAGATATAAGGAAGAAATTTTTTACACTGAGGGTGGTGAGACACTGGCCCAGGTTGCCCAGAGAGGTGGTAGATGCCCCATCCCTGGAAACATTCAAGATGAGGTTGGACGGGACTCTGAGCAACCTGATCTAGTTGAAGATGTCCCTGCTCACTGCAGGGGGGTTGGACTAGATGGTCTCTCAAAGTTCCTTCCAACCTAAACCATTCTATGATTCTATGATTGACTGTGAAACTGCAAGTATAGGAGTAGAAGTGTCTGTGCTGCAGAGATACAGCAGTGCCCCTCTGAGCTGGTGTTTGTTGCCAGCTGGTCTCTTTGAATTGCCCAACATTCAATGTACAGAAAAGTGCAATAGCTTACAGACCCCAGAAATGGTTGGATAAAGAAGACCTTGGGCACACGTGGGTGGGTGAGTGGCAAATGTGCTGTGGGCAAACAATATTCCTGGTGAGGGCCTGATGTCAGAGGCTCAGGGGAAGCAGAGTTTGTCCCAAGTCATATCACTGGATTTTCCTGTCTTTTTAGCTTACAAGAAACTTATGAAGCCAAAAGAAACGAGTTTCTGGGGGAACTGCAGAAAAAGGAAGAGGCAATGAGGCAAATGTTTGTCCAGAGGGTCAAGGAAAAAGAAGCGGAGCTGAAGGAGGCTGAAAAAGAGGTGAAGACTGCAGTACTTGTCTCTTCACGGTTGTGAGTGATAGATCCACTCCCAAGTAGGTAGCTGCTGCCAAAGCACTTTCTGCAGAGCGTGGTTTAGGACTTTCTTATCAAGAAGTCTAAAATTGAACTTGGGGTCACAGGAACATGAAGGTGTTCATCCTGTAGGACAAAACTAGACCACAGTCCTTGTAGTGTACAATTTAACTGCACCATGGAAGTGCCGTAGTCTTGATTCTGATGGAGAGCTGCGGTGTGGCAAAAGTCAAGGAGAGAAACAGCCCCTGTGATATAAACTTGTGTAAAAAATATACCCAAACAAATTCCTTAGCGTTGTGAAAAATCCATTCATTTACTGATGTTTAAACAGGAATAAGGCAGAGACCCCTGGAAATGGATTAAAATTTTTTTACCATTGTACTCTCCCAGTCCTCTCTTGTTAGTCTGTGCGATCGTGCATCACTGGAACACTGCCTGGTTTGTAAGCTGTTGTGGAAGGAGACTATTCCCTGCCCTTTGTCTACACAG
Organism: Anhinga rufa; assembly: GCA_013400875.1. Taxonomy (NCBI): domain Eukaryota; kingdom Metazoa; phylum Chordata; class Aves; order Suliformes; family Anhingidae; genus Anhinga; species Anhinga rufa. Next base: position 8,319 of record VZTV01033765.1, on the reverse strand, counting down.
TGCCAGTTCAAGGAGCTAGAAGTGAATTAAAGACCAATGGAGGCTTGCAGGCTCAGATCTCATGGGATCCTTCCATCTTCCTGTTCTCCTGGGAACAGAGTATCTGGTAGTGCTGGGCCCTGCTCACCTCTCTCCTTTCCCTCTAGCTGCACGAAAAGTTTGATCGCCTGAAGAAGTTACATCAGGATGAAAAAAAGAAGCTAGAGGATAAGAAGAAATCTCTGGATGATGAAGTAAATGCATTTAAACAAAGGAAGACAGCAGCTGAATTGCTCCAATCTCAGGCTCAGCAGGCTGGAGGATCGCAAACTCTTAAAAGAGATAAGGAAAGAAAAAAGTAAGTTGCTAAACCAGTGGTATTTGATTTTTGGTAATGGCTCTCTTTTACTATTTTTCTGGGTGTTCATATCTCTCTCCCAACCTAGCCAGTCTTTATCAGGGGAAGGTTTGCAGCCAGATTTAATCCCTAGTAAGGCTGAGCAGGGGCTGGAAGCATTTTACCTTTAGCTGTCATCCTGAAAAGCAGGGAGCAGCACTAACCTCCCTCATTGCTTGCTGACAGCATGGCAGAGGATGAACTTGTTTCTATTCCCTGAGATCCTTGCTCCTCCCTTGGTCTGTCAGTGCCTGTAATGAAGTGGAACAACATGGGCTGCCAAGGCTAGGGTGTGGGTAGCAGCGATGTCCTGCTGCCCCCAGAGAGGAGCACGTCCTGCCTCAGGGTCTTTCTTGATTATGTTGGGAAAAAGCTTATACTGTGGAAATTATTCAGGGAGACTAATAGTCTTGAATTCTGGAATCTGCAAAATGTAAGGCTGCAAAGTGAGGGGACAGGTCATAGCTCCTTGTTAGTGCTAGTACCCTCTCCAGCCCTAAATCAGCTTTTTGCCTTCCACAGAAACAGTGAGAGATACTGCATGGCTCCCCATGCCAGGGACTGCTGTGACAGGATCCAGCCCCTTGTCAGGGTCCTATGATCTGGGCCATCTGCAGTGCCCATGCCAGGCTCCTAAAGCTCAAGAGCAACCAGCTGTACAGTTGAAACAGGCCTCCTAGTTCACCTAGCAATGAGCAGTTCCTTTTCTTCTCACTGTGGTTTGTTTCCCAAAATGAAGCGCTGTGCCACCTTAGCATGTGCACAAGGAGTGCAGATAAACACAGGTCTGGTTTCTGTCCCACTGCCATAATCCCCTTCTGCACATCCCTGGGGAAAATCCAGAGTAAATCTTGCCTGCGTTACTCAGCCTTAAGTTCGTTGAGAAGTCCTGTTAATATGAACAATATGGCACGTGCCGAAAGAGCTGACGGGACTGTTCATCAGGGAAAATAGCCCTTTACTGTCAAGCTTGGAGTCAAATGAGACAGGAGAGGAAAAACCCAATAACCAGGATGAGATCCTGGTGTAGTGGTTTTAGTTTTGAGCTGGAGCTGCTTCAATGTCAACATTCTTTTGCGATGAGCAATTAGTGCTCCTGCCCTTTTCTTGCTTGTCCGTTCCCTTTTCCACTGCGTATTTTGATTTGCTCTTTTGCATTACCTTCAGGGGGTTTTAATATCTTTTCACACTGAGGAGCCTGAGACTGACTGGGGACAGACTTCTCTCCCCAGCCTGGACTGTGTGAGGAACACACAACGGAGTTCTTTCATGCTTAGAGCCCTCAGACATCTGCATGCTGAGGACCGCAGACTTCAGCCCTCAGATCAGTCAGGGTCAGGAATGCAGAAAAGGGAGACAACATGCCCTATAGTATGAGCAATTAGTCACTGTGGCCCAAGTCACACTCTTGTTCCTAAAAGCAGTTCTGATCTCAGAAGAGCTCCTTGACACCAAGCGCATTCAGATGGAAAAATATTGGTACCGTCCTTGTCAGTTAAGGACATAGAAAGGCACAGAAAACTCGATGAAGGAGACAGGTCAGTGCTTGAGTAAGGCTTGGGAAGATATTAGGAGGCCTCTCTCTCCTCCAGGAAAATAGCTGTCCAGATACCTTGGAAAAAGTGCTGCTTTCTTTACTCTCTTAACTTTTCCAGTTGTCCTTAATAATTCATTTCAGTATTTAGATCATAAATATCTCTAACAATCCATGAATTTCACAAGCTGTAGCTTAATTGTGTCTTGTTTACTAGTAGCTGGCAGTACCCTAGCCTTTTTCTTTCACAGGTGGCTCTTTTAAACTCAAGCTCTGTAATTTGCACTAATCATGACTTGGTTTCTTTTTTGTTTGGTTGTTTTTTTGGTTTTGTTGTTGTTACATCATTATCATCATTATTAGCTCTTACATGTATGCTGTTTTACAGTTAGCTGCTGTTTGGCTGCATGGTGCATGAGGCACGTTGTCCTGGTAAGCGTCATTAACTAATATAGACCTCACAGTGGGATCAGTTACAGTTCTTAAAAAAGCAGACCCTGTGCAAGTCCAGAAGCCTATAAGTATTATCTCTGTCTTCCCCTGCTTTCACCCTTACTATACATGCTGTACCAGTCTCTCTCTATGTAGACAGTTATAGAAAAAAGATGCAATGAAGTTTGCCTTTAAAGATTCTGCAAAGTAAAATACAGAGAGACTCAGTATTAGGACATGAAACGTAGAGGAATAAGGATTAGGTCCTCTTCCTTTTAAACCTTTCCAGCACTTTGTTGGCTCCATTTTCTTTATTCCATCTCCCTTCGAAATAAATTATATTCTTTAATCATGTAGGCCATGTTGATACTATGGCAACAATTGCTATGGAGATGTGGTGCTGATGATGGAAGCCAGCTAGCCATGAAAATGTTTTTTCCCTTTCTCCTCCTTCCCTCCAACCCCTCCAAGTTGTAGCGTTAACTTGTGGTTGCAGTGCAGGTGAAGGTAGATGCAAAACTAGTTTCTATCCGCTGCCCCCCCCCTTCACATACTAACAGATGGTAAAAGCTGCCAAACCTAGAGCTTTCCTTTGACCCAAAGCACCAGAGAATCACCAAACTGTGTATGTGCTGTTTGGTGCGCGCGTATGTATGTATGTATGAGGGGCGTTAAAGAAGCTACTGCCGAGTAACCAAACCAATATTCACCTGCTGACTGATTATAGTTGATTGTCCAAAATCACAGGAGATGATGGTCTGAGCATTTAAAAAGATAATGAAGGCTCTGAAGATAGACTGACAGACTTTATGACATTTTTAACAGTCAAATGGGTCACCCGTCAATTGGATGTTCAGTAGTAGCAGACAGACACAGACCCATCACTCCTGGGAGCCATGCCAAGTGTGCCCATTGTTAGGGTAAGGCTAGTGGTAGAAGAGGGCTGTATTCAAGATGTCTCCAGAAAGCCTGCCAGAGCACTTTGCCCCTGAATAAGGCCAGCATCCAAATTTCCGAGGAGTTTTGCCAAGGCATGGAGAGTTCTGACTGGAGCAGAGCCCTGTCAGTGGTGTTATTCTGTGAGTCTGCTCTGCTGCAGTTGCTGTGACTCTGTCCATACCGTCTCTGCCTTCGTGTGAGCAGGGATGCAAGGTGGCCGCATAGCCATGGGCAGGCTTGTGGAACGGATAGGGTTGCCTGAAAGGGTTAACAGACCTGGCCATAAGCAAGTGTCTGCAGTGCAAAGTGCTAGAATCTATTGTAAAATGAAGGCTCATTTAAACAAAGGTGCGCAGGAAATGCACCTGCCTGGCAGGAGAGCAGCATCCTCATTAGGTTTATTAGTTAAACTGCTAATGACAGTGATCTACTTACAGGTAGGTTGAGTGTGTTTAGTTGAGCCTTTTTAATTTGCTGTTGATTCTCTGGTGAGAGGAAAAAGAAAGCTCCCATAGGAATGTCTTGCTTCTTGACAGAGCAGCAATACTTATTGTCCAAGGCAAGGGTGAGAGTACCCCAGGCTGAGGTGCGCAGGTCTCTCAGAGTAGGAACCTGTTGGAATAGCAGCACTTAACTATAAAACACTCTAAAAACTCGGCCTCAAGTCCACCCTTCCCTGCAGACAAAGGTAGGATTTACATTCTCCCTAGGATACAGTCCAAATGAACTTGGGGCCTGCCCTTAAATAGGGAAAAGCTGATTCCAGGATTCCTCCCCTCTTGGCTCCACCAAGGGAAATGGAAAAGCAAGTGAACATTACGCTGTCAGTGAGAGGCATTTGAATGTAATTTCAATGGGACGTTCCACTTAACAGAAGAGCTTCAGAAGGGTCTTGCACTGACTCGAACTGGAGCTTGCAGTCATCTTGAGCAGTCCAGTTGAATGAATGTCTCTGCTGCCAACAGTAACTGTAAAACAATGAAAAGAACAATTCTCTGCTTATCAGGCTCTGAATGTGGAAAAATAAGCTCAAAGAATAACAGTGTTCATTCTGGTGCTGAGTACGAAGGCACGGCTAAAGTGCAGTTAGAGTGAACATTACCGATTTTTGTTGGTTTTGGATTGCTTTTGGCAGTCCTCATAACTGTATGCTGTTGTGTGCTGGGCTTTGAAACAAATGAAGTTCTTTGTTCCCACTATACAAATGCAGGCAGTGCTTTTTTCAATGGGCATTTGTCCTTGCTAAATTAAATATGTATATATGGTGCTTTTCCAGAATTCAGAAAAATACTCTCCATATTGATCCGTAAAGTATTGCAGGGCTCCACTGTTTTGCAAGGATACAAACAAGTCACAGTTGATGAGTCCCGTAGCGTGCAAAACAGTGAAAGGATTGTTTTACAAAATAAATTTGGTTCATCCCACTGCTGAGCGTGTGTGCGTGTATGCATGTGTGTGCCTGCATAAAGCATGTTTTGTAATCAAATTAAACCTTATTAACACTTAGCAACATTTCTTTTTTTTTGTGGTGTGTTAGGAAACATCTGTATTCTTAGTTTGGGTTTTTGTCATTAATCCATAAAACCATTAATCTGCCTTTTTCTTTCATTTTCAGTTCGGGTTTCCTGTAGAACCTTTCCCTTCACACCAGAAGCGAATGCCCCCACATTCAGTTAACACGCAGCTATGCCATTGTGCCTGTTTGCTCACCTTTACTCATTGCTCCCTTCCTGCGCTCACCATTTTGTTTTAAGCAAGAGTCCGCACCCTTGGCTGTTCTGGGTTATGGTGGTTCTTGTGAAGAACTCAGCAATGCGTACGTGGAACTGGCAAGAGATGCTCATTGCTGATACCTCTTCCCCTTTGGGCAGTAGCAGGCTGCCGAGCACTCGTAGGGCTAGTGTCCCCTCTGCTCAGCTGCTCGGCTTTTTGTCTCTCCCTCCATTTTGTGCGAGGGCTGCATGGTAAGAGAGCGCTGCTGCTTGGTGGTGCGCATTTAGCCCCTACTGTGGGACCGCTGTGAATGCAACCCGATGCTGCCGCGGGGTGGGACGTGCTGTCTCAAGAGACTGGCTGCCCTCTCCCCTTTTTAATTTGCTGTATCTAACCCCTCATTACTCCCCTGCGCTGCCCTGTGTGACTCAAATAATTTTAAAGGACTTTTTGCAAAACTTGACATCCTCACAGGCATGGGCCTGAGTCCAAACCTCTAGTCCCCAGGCCTGGGGGATTCTCAAACTTGGATCCACGGTTTGCAACTAAGTGTTCTCTGAATGCTGCAGGGGTCACGAAGGATCTCTTGCCTTGTCTCCCTCTCAGTGTGCTGGCCTGGATGCACATCCTGGATCCAATCTCAGGGAAGGCTGGTTACCCTGCTGTACATATCAGTGTTTGTGAAGAAAGACGATGTTTCTTTGACTTTCTTCTCAGTGATTCCAACGATTTCTGGTTTTAATGCAAAAAGTATTACCTTTATTTTTTTATTTGGCATCTGTTTAGAAGCGTACAGATGCTGACAGGTTGCTTATCATATTTTCTATTCAGCAAAAGCCTTGTTTTACTGCAAGATTTGCACTAGAAAGGAGGTGTTTTGCTCACTGGGGCCAGGAGTTCACTCTGGCCAAGTGCAACTGTGGTTTGCCTCCAGGTGTCTTCTCTGTGTATTTCTGGATGAGTTTTGTTTTTAAATAAAGACTTCATCAGACAGTGAATTCTGGTTAACATTTACTTCTTTTGTTTTGTTTTTTTTTTTTTGTTTTCTTTGCCCTTCTTTTACAGTAACCCATGGCTCTGTACTGAGTAATTACCCCTGAATACAATGAGCTGGAATGGACCTTCATTTACTTGTTAAATCGGAGGGTCTAATAAAACGTGACAGCATTTCAGCTGTGACCTTTCCATGGTGTTACCCTTGCTCTCTCCTATATCCTCATTGTGATTCTGTCTTCACTATGTACTGGTGGTTATTGCTTTTATTAAACATGTAAAATTAGTCCTAACAAGGTTTTGGATGCTGCAACTTTAAATCCTGCAATATTTTTTTTTCCCCCTACAAATAATGGATTCCCCTTTCTCCTGGTCCCTCTCCACCCAGATAAATAAGGGATGTGGAAATAAGTTCTGTGAGTTATTTTTGCTGGCGAAATAACAATGCAGTTTAAATGTATTTATTGGTGACGTTAAAATGACAACATCACCTTAGTTTAATTATCACATAGTTGAGAGATGAAAAAACTCTTTTCTCTTTATATTTGGTGTCATTTTCATGACATCATCTATCTTTTTTGTTTGTTTTTTTTTTTTCTTTTGCTAATTCATGCTACCTGAAGACTAGCGTGTAATCCTCATTTCCATTTCAGACTTGCTTGTTGTGACCCTGATCCTTCAGTAATGCTGTGCGCAGGCTAAGTTCTCTGTGTGGGGCTGAATCCACATGTCCTGACCCCGCTGAAAGATCAGGATGCGTGCTGCCTAATAGTTTCAACAAAAACCCTTCCAGTCCTGGGTTTTTGGAAGATAAGCACACCTCAGACCTAGCCGTGATAAGTAATGCTGGTTTTAGTGCAAGCCGCTGCTGAGAATTTAACTAGGAAGGTATGGTGGTGCTAAAGCCTCACGAACAGTTTCTGCATACACGTGTTAGTCTGGCTAGCTGCCCGCGGCAGCAGCAAGTTGTATGCAGTAACTCGGATCAAACGACGGTCTGGTCTCTGTTTCCAGCAATCAAGGCAGTTAAAACTCTTGATTGCAATGTATTTTCTCAGACATTCCGTTTTGCCATAATAGAGCTTTATTTCCCATAAGTCTTTGACTATTTTGTGGGGTTTTTTTTTTTTAAGCAAGTAAAAATAATTTGAGTATTGACTTCTTCGTCTACAGTCGAATGTCGGCCTGCTCCCCAAACCGGTCAGTATCAGTCTGTCAATGACTTCTAGATTATTTGTTAAAAGAACCATTTAATGTGGGTTTTTTACCATACTGCAGGTCACCGGCTGTTGTTCCTGACCGTTTGCCTTACTAGACTGTTATTTAAAGTTATGTAAAGTCTTTTTAAAGACTTTAAAGAAAAATTACTTGTGTGATTTCCTTGAAGTACTTGAGGTACCACAAGGAGGTTCCGTCTCTCCTGTCAGCTGTTGCATCTCTTTTTCCTGCTTTTTGAATGTCTTTCTCTTTTTTGCTAATCTTCTGTTTTTTTCTCTTTTTTTTCCCCTTTTCTCTCTCTCTCTAGCTTTTTTTAATCTGTCTTTGCCAGCTGCACTGGGGCTGAGGGAGAAGACTGCCACTTCTAGAAGAGTTTAAGGGTCTGATGTCTGGGGAGGGGGGGAACAAATCTTCAGTGTTAGTGTCTTGGAGAGAAGCTCTTTTACTGACTTGCATGGTATCCAAAATTGAAGTGTCTTGTAATTTGTGTGACAAGACAGGGTAATGCGGGGGAACTGATTGTTTACCTGGAATTTTGAAGAGCAACAGAAACGTGATGTTTGGACTAACGATGTAGCGAATACATTTTCAAATATTGTTACGGGCATATTTTTTTTCTAATTTTGTCTTTAATAATATAAATGTCATGGGCTTCCATGAGGAGCGAAGCCTAAGGAATATTTTCAATATTCTGTTGTTTGGTTTTGGAAACTGTGCGCTCAGAGTCAAAGGAAATACAGACATGGTGCAATTTGCTCTGTTGGCAGCCACGAAATATTTAATTTTAACAAAGAAATAAAAGTAAGAAGTGTGTGTTTTCATTGGTGTCCTCCTGTGTCTCACCACCTTATTAAAACAAGCTCCAGCGGCTGGTGGACGTGGGTCAAGTGGTACTTTTTTTTTCCCCTAACTAAACCTCCTCTTGTTCTTTAAAGTTAGAAAAAAAAAAAGTTAGCATTATCGGGAGGGAGAGGTGATGCTGACCTCTGGCATCATCCTCCTCCTCCTAGCAGCAGCGATCCATCCGCCTCCCCCGGCAGTAGGGCCCAGCGTCCTGGGAGCGTGCCGGAGCCAGCCCTCGCGCCTCTCGTGCCTCCGGCCTGCCCCGGCCCCG
>VZTV01033764.1:0-10193 GCA_013400875.1 Anhinga rufa | reverse complement strand
ATGCGTCTCTCTCGCTGTGTCTCTCTCGCTCCTCTCTCTCTCCCACTTCTCCGAACAAAATCCCCTGTCCCCTGGCAGATGTCTGAAACCCTGCCAGATCTAACAATGTCGGACCCACTCTCTGCCACCAGGCATTTGGGGCTGCAGACTAACTCATTCTCTCAGCACAGTGGGGTCATATATACATATTAAACAACCTTTTTTTTTTTTCCAGTCCCTGATGTGCATATTCCTAAACCATATTTAGAGATAATACTTTTGCCTTCTACTTTCAGGAAGGGGCAGATTAAATCAAAGCCTGAACCATTTGTGGAAGGTGACTGTCACAACACAGCACAATCCATTCCTCAGTAACTGATGATGCACCAGCCCTTGGCTGGGACAAAATTAAACTTGGGGTTTTTTCTGTTCCTTGTTATTTGCGTGCAGGAAATTCACCTCTTTCTTTAAGCCCTCCTTCCATCTCTCACAGTCTCAATCCTCTCCTGCTGACAGACAGCTTGGTACAATCATTCAACACCTGCCTTTTGCTTGTTTTGTACACTGCATTTCACAAGACAAGGATTTCAATCCTCACATGAGGAATCCAGTAATCTACAAATTCAACAGCAGCATGTACAGGAAAAGCCAATTTCATGGGCTGTGCCTTGGAGCTAGTCTTAGAGCATTACCCCACTTTCAGGTCCGACGGAGGGCTTTTACTGAAGGCAGCGTATGCCAGAAGGGGAACCCAAACTGCCCTAAGGAGCATCATCTTCACTTTATTCCTGGGCCAGCAAAAGCAAAGGAGAGGTGTGTCCATTTGCTCAGCCTCAGAGGGTTTCCATGCCAGAGCTGAGCGTGGGTCCCTGCCTTCATTTCAGCACAGTCGATGTCAGTGCCACCCCATCCAGGAGAAGCATCATCATGCGTTGGGCATATTGGGTCAAACACTTATTCCCTGCCCCAGTGCTTGCTATTCACGTGAGGGACTTAAACCCCATGCTACAGCAGGGTTGAGGGTGCTGAACAGCCCCACATCCCATGGGCTTTGTCTCAGCTGCAATGTAAGATGCAAATGGATAACTGTGACTAATGCTCTTGACAAGGCATAAAGGAGGGACAATATGGAAAACTGAAAGAAAAAGTATAGTTGGACTCAAGAGCATCACGTGGAGAAAGGAGAGGCTGGCCATCAAGAACAGCTCTACTGGTATCTTCCACTTAATCTAATGACAGTCTCACTCCTAAGACTATTATCACGGCACCCGGTGGGGCCAATTCTGGCAGTGTGCTTTCCTTTCAGCTCCAAATGACAGTGTGAGGGCATTACTAACAGAGGAGAAAATTACAAAGTTCTAATCACTAAATTCGGGCTCCAAAGCAAGTGAATCTGTGGCACTGCACAGAAGTTGCAGAATGAAATACGTATTTTTAAAATGCTTCTCAGTGGGTTAGTGCTCAGGTGGCTATAGAGTCACCCTGAACCTCACTCCCTGAAATTCAGAGGTGTCTAGCATCGCCCCCACTCATAATTTCTCATTCCTCTTCCATAGATCTACTGGAAAGTGGAACATTTGACTCACCTGACTGCTTATCTTTGTTTCGGAAGAACCTCCTGAAACAAAAATACCAAACAAACAAGTTAAAACTATTCATTTAAGAGAAAGGTTTAGCTTTTGTTCTAGCAGGTAAGGAAAACATCAGAATCATCATAAAAAATATTATTTCTCCCATACTAATGTTTTTCTGAGTTAAACGGAAGCACAGAAAATAAACATATCCCTTTCCCCAGCTTGCTCAGTCCCTTTGAACAGATAGATGCTCCAAGCCCAGCAATGTGGAGTCGAAGCATCTGCCTGCAGGACACCAACTGTTCAGGTCCACACATTTATGAACAGCTGAAATGAGGTTTAAGATGTTGTTACAGCACCGTAACTGCTTCTGAAGATTACTGCTTCTACAGCAGAGCCAGGAGAAGGGACCATGCCGCAGCTTCTCATAAGTGTCAATGAAAACCCAGCCATTTTAACTTAAAACCAGCAAAGGAGATGGTATAGACCTAACCAGATACTGCACTGGATCAGGTCTATACCACACACTTCTTTGTCCTGGGTGAGCTGTGGAGGGGAGAGCTGCCTGCAGACACTCAGGCCTTCAACCAGTCCTGTTTTGCTAGCAAGAGGAAATTTGCCTTGGCCTCTAGTGAGCCATCTGTAGTTCGCCTTTGAAAAATCTCATACTGCAAAGCAGACATACCCAGCTCTGCTGAGGCTGATTTAGTCTTTCATCACTGAGCTAGATAACTGAGCCCCAAGCAGCCCTGCCTAAAGGAATACGCTCAATACTGGGCAAAGATCTGAGTACACTGACTGCACCTGCACCGCTTCTGTCAAAATCCATACTAACCACAGAGTAGGCAATCGTGTGCATAGCCTGGACACAACTTGAGCATTTTTCCAAGGAAAACAGAATTCATAGGTCTCAGACCACTAGACAGCTATTAAATAAACCATCAGGCCCAGTAAGACAAGGTATTTGCAAGGCACCAATATGGATAGAAAATTGAGAAGTAGTAAGGCAAGATAGAAGAGGTAAAAATACGCTAAAGCCATTGCAGATGCAGTACCAGGTACTTCATATGCTTTGCCAGTTCCGGGCGCTAAGGTTTTCAGAGGAATTTTTAGTGTTGAGGTTGACTAAGTGGGGCTACATTTTTGTTTTGGTTGCAAATTGGAAGCCACTATTTTTATCCACAAGTCCCCCAAAGCATCTGTTTCTCTCTAGCTATTTAAGACTTCCTTTTTATAAGACCTAGTTAGAGGTATATCATTATTTTTAAATGTTACTCTTTGCAGTCACACATTTTATCATCATTACGTGTGTCATTATCTGTGTGTTTGAACTGTGTAATTTGAAGATGAGGAGATAAAAACCTTGCAGGGGGTCTGAGAGTTACTTCCCCTTGAGCAAATATTTTGGGATAATACCTACCATTTGGTACAAGCTAGTGCATCCCCAGTGAAAGGAAAAGCAATCCTTTTACAGGTCACGCTTTAAAGTCACCTAGAGAAAGAAACTGTTTGGAAGCATCCAAAGAGTAGGCTAAATCCCCAGCAGAGAAGGAGAATACCCTAGTTGTTCCCAGCTTGTAGTCAAGGCACAGCCATCTAGAAAAATCTGTACAAATATCGTTCACTTTCACTGGAAACACTGTATTCACAGCGAGTTCTGTTTCTCCCAAGGATGGGGATATATCAAACTGTTTCATGGGTGGACCATAGAAGAGAAGACAGTATGTCTTGTTTAATGAGCTACATGGAGTCACAATTACAACAGACCTGACAGAGCAGTAGTTTTGTACCACTTACAGGTTCGTATAATGTGATGTAAATGCAACTCAGGTAATTTAATTTAGGAGGCCACTTCTGTTTTGCTGTTTCTGTAACTGATCTACCTTGCTGCTACTAATGGCTATGGGGACTTTTTATAGCCTCATGACCGCTGTCCCCAGGTGACAGGCAAATAAACGAGAGCTACTCCAATCTCTTCCTATAGCAGGCAAAATACACCCTCTTGTAACTCAACGGGTTAGATACATCATCAGGTTCCGGAAGACTGTAAGGCACCAGTAGTGGGATGCTACCACAACACGGGCAAAGCAGCAAGAGATCAAAAGCCTCAACCTCTGTGTCTAATTTGAGAGATGAACGCATGCAGGAGTGATGTCTAAAACTGCATTTCAAAGGGAACATTCAGATGTGTCACGCAACCAGCAACAAGACATGTAGAATTTCAGTTCCTGACAAGCAACAGCCCCAGTTTGATCTAAGACTGTGTTGGACTTGATATTGTACTTGGAGTAAAAGTTGCTGCACTGTCCAAGAGCGGGCCAAGTGCATGAATTAGTGAACAGAGTCACACATGTTATGAATGGTTTGGGTTACATTTTTCACACCTGTCAAGGCCTTCTAGCAAGAATTTTTGTCCTCTATATACCCTATCCTAGAAATCCTAGAGAGAAAAAAAATGTACCTTCTTCCACCCTGAAGTCAAAGCTGTAACGAAGAGGCCCAAGATAAGCAAAGGAAAATTTTAGACAGAATAGCAATGGTTCACTGACAGCTGGAACAACCTTACACAGTTTGTAGGTGAGCAAAACACGGACAGGACAGTAGGGGATTTTTTCTTCAACTTCTACTATCCAGATCCAGTTCACAGCTGCTTATTCAAAAAGGAGCTGCCAGGTGAAAGAAAGTTCAATAAGGGGAAACCAACTCCAGTGCCACAGGCTGTATAACCCACCCAAGGATACGCAATTTTGTTTTCATTACCAAAGTGCCACATCATGCCAACGGAACTCTTTCAAAAAGTGTAGGCAGGGTGGGGAGGTGTGTCAACCCACGGACAACCCTTTGGACAACCATCTTCCTTTGGACTCAGCACACCTTGGCTAATATCAGGAGGCATGCAGGGTGCTGAGACCATGGTGGGTGCACATGCAGCTCACCCAGGCTGCCCAGCCCTACCTGGAGCTGCCACTGCCTGCCATGTGCGCCCCAGGGAGAACATGTGCACACACCTACGCATTCCTTCTGCATTATTCCATGGGAGGTTCATTCCTTTGGCCACCGTTTCACTGAGCTCCAAGCAAAGCAGCCCTCCGAGAGTCAGTGCAAAGACAGAAAGCTTGACTGGCATCTCATCAGATTTGAAAGTCAGATATAAATCATGCAAGAAAGATGTTTCCTCAAATGCTGCTGTCATGTTTATGACTCCAGACCTTCAAACAAGAAACACAACGCCCCAAAACAGGACAACTGATTCTGTATATTATTCCAGACACACATATTTACAGGTAGGTACAAATAAATTTAGTACAAACTAGATGTTGACACACCTAACAGAAGTCTCCAGCAACTGTCTTTCCCTCTTCCTTTCCTACCTAACATGAAGCTGACAAGTGTCCATATCAGGTACCAGGGAGACAAACCTTCATCCCAGTCTTCACCATCAGATCGTGACTGTCATTTACGAAGCTCTTCTCCAAATAAGTGGATTCCAACTGCTGCATTTAAAACTTACTAAAATACAGCTATGTAGGCATACAAAATTGTTTCTTCTTGGCCAGCCTTTTAGCATTGCTGATGGACTTTCATTCCTTGGGCATCTAACCGAACCCAGAGAAAAACTCACCCTACCTTCATTTCCCAGTGTTGCTACCACTCAACCCTCTGAAGCAGGCTGTTTCTCACTGTCATCAGGCTGAGTAAATAGCATTAATCATTGTGTCCTTCAAACTTGTCTCAGATTTTGTGCCCTTACTTTCAAATTTTAAACCAATCCCCCCCTGTGGGTCCATGGGGCTAGGGCACTATTTTAACCCTGAAGTTGAGACTTTCAGAAAATTACCTGCATCATCAATCAGGAGGTTCCAGTACTGCAAGTTCGCTACTGAAATAGTGAGAGCAGAGCGTGATGTTTAGAGGCAGAGAATGGAAGCACGGAGAGGAGCGATTTTCAGACGCTGACAGAGGAAGTGCACAACAGAGCCTGGCATTTATCTCACATCTCTTGGTTCCAGTCCAAATGCTTAAACCACAAGACCATCCTTCAAGCCTAGGACACCAAGAAAATCTTTTAACGCTCGTATTGTAAGATCCTGAAGCATTTTCAATAATTGTTTTGAGGCAGAGGTGGCCTACAGCTTAGGACAGGATCCTGATCTGACTGCCCAATGTTCAGAGACAGAGTTTGGGGCCTGTCTGTTGGATGACAGCCCACACTGTTTTTAATATCTGGTCTGGGCATTTCACACCCTGGACATGACGTAGCACTCCACATATTTCTGCCTCAGCTGTGCTACAACAGTTTGCTGGGATCTGAAAATGGTGAAAGAGATTTTTCCAGATGCAATATCTTACTGGGAGAGTGTCCCTTGCCACTCCTTCCCTGTACAACCTCAAACGGGGAAAAAAAATGTAATCAGAACTTTAGGAAAACTGTAAAGTAGTGAGTAGAATTTCAAAATAACTTAGAAAGGGAATAGTTAAGCACAAACCGACAAGTTTTCTTGGAGAAGGGAGGTCTTCTACGGTCCAAAACATTGTTTTTCAGTAGGTATAAAAATACTGTAACCCCATTTCCCTTCAACACAGCACCAGACAGAAAATAAAGTGAAACATGTTGATTATGATAGCAAGAGTGATGGCTAGGGAGGGAAAGAAGGAGGGGTAAGAGGCATGTGTCTACAAGCTCAATACCAAAGCAAGGAGGGTTGGAGTGAAGCAGATGTATATCTGAAAGCAGCCAGTCTTATTGGTGGGGGTGGGAACCCTCATGGCCACTTGTCCATCACCTCTTTGGCCTAAGACTAGGGAAAGGACGAGTGAAACAAATGGGGTCACAGCTTAGCACATATCACAGAGCCACCTAATGGGAAAAAAAAAATGCCTCTTTCGGTTTCAAATGACTCAAAGAGAAATTGTTCCACCACTTCACCTTTTTGGCTGCGTGTTCCCTTAGAACAGGGTGCAGTGAGCATTTTATCTCCTCTCCATTTTCTAAATCTAGGTCACCTCAATCTGAGGCTGCGCTGCTAGCGATACCTCTATGATTTGCCACAGCCCTGGCTTGAAGGAAGTCAGCAGCAACTTAGAAAATGCTAAACAGCAGGCAGTGTCTGACTAGCGAATGGAGGGGGCTTCTTATAACCCTGTCTCTGCACAGTCACTGAAGGAGACGGATCACCTACCTTCAGTGATGGTTCACTTATGGAGAAAAGCCTTTGGGCCCACAATCAAAAGCCAAAAAAATTCACCTCTTCAGCTGCTGGACACAGCAACAGGAGAATACATCAGTCATCATCACCATGCTATTCCAAAATGGCTACAAAACTTGTAAGAGGAAACAGGGATGGAACAGACTGAGAAAGTGGTTCACACAATGTTTCAGACTTTCTGGAGATTTTCTGATGTCTTTCTCTGAGATACTTGCAGATCTAAGACCAGCATAATTGAAGTAAAAAAATAAAATCTGAAACTAGCCCTCGCAGTTCAAGAAATGGAGTCTTTTCCCTTTCCTTGCTTGCGTGGGATTGTCCCTTAAAAAGGCCTAAAGGATGAACGTGTAGAAGATGGTCTCATTTGTCATAGCAATGTCTATTGCTGCAAACTGGAAGAGGGAGAAGTGCTTCAGACCTGCTTTAGATTAGGAAGAGACAGGAGAAATAAAAAGAGCATCTGACACCAAAATAAAACTATTTTGGTCACTGCCATCTCCCTTATTCTAAATGAAGCAATTGTGGGCTACGTTTGTTTTGCATTCATAATTAGCAGACAGAACAGATGGCAAAGGCGTCACTTAAAGCCACACGTCCGACAAAATAACCCAGGCTGCCAGTGCAATTTTTCACTAGGAACAAGGAATACTTTCCCCTCTTCTTCCCATTGAAATGTATCCCAAAGAAATAGGGCCAGCAAATGTTTGCATCAAGTAGGGGATTCACCGCAAAAAGGAATCCATTGTGTTTTAGAGTGTGTTGATTACTGGCTGAGTGAGGAAGAAAAGGGCAATAGCAAATGGATTGCTAAGAGAACAAAAAATAGGAATGGAAACTAGCGATACATTGCCAGCAATATAACAAGGGGCTCAAATAAACATATACTCTCTCCTCCCTTTAGTCTTGTGGTTCAGGCATAGGCTGGAACTCAGGACATCTGTGTTTCATTTACAAGACAGCTGAATGGGAGAATCTTTATCAGTGAAAGTATCTGTTGTCCAACACCCATACCTGACTCCTTCTGTATTAAATGTGCTTATCCTCTCAATACCTATCTCAGTTTAAGGATACTGGAAAACTCACCGACAAACAAGCAAGGCACAAAGTTTAATGCATCACCCGCTGCATGCGGACAGTTTATAACCATGGCCAGGAGGGACTATTTCACTAGAAATCTGGAGTGTAAAACGCGTACGTGGCACTCCCACCCTATTTCCTGTGCCACGAGCACAGGCAAGGAATAAGATAAAAAAACCCCAAACCACATACGACTTCCTGAAAACATTGAAATGCTGTTCCTTGGTCTATTGGATAGTACTGTACTGTGTTTGGCTTGTGAAACCCAGAATACAGGTATGTGAACATCTCAGAGGAAGAACTTCTCTGGAGAACCTCTCCTGGCAGCCCATCTTGTGTGACAAAGTCCCTTTGTTAAGTTCTTGACCTCCTACAAAGCCCCAACAATTTAATCATGGTGAATATCCCTGCTTGTTGGAAAGAAAAAGGAGAGACAGATACTAATATAGTTTTGTTCCTTTTATAGCCTTGTGAGGTCCTCCAATAGCCTTGCTGACGGACTACAAGAGGATTTTGGCATACCGTTCTCTGAGCACTATGGATAGGCTGTTCCTAGCATGCATGATTGAGCAGTATCAGGACACAGACTGATGGGCAATATAACAAACATCATGAGCCTTGCCTCACTCATATTGCAAATGTGCTAGTAATCGTGAGCTTCCATAGCTATTGCAGTCTCAAAACCTCCTCTCTGATACTGCTAAGATGCTAATAATTGTGAGTCTTGTCCAGCTACTGCAGCCACAGGCCCCGTCTCTCAGATACTGCAAATGTGCTAATAATTGTGTGCCTCAGTAGCTACTGCAGTGTGGAACTCTGCTCTCCCTGATGTTGTAAATAATAATAATGATGCTCAATACTACTGTAGCCTGCTCAGCTGATCCTCAGCAAAAGAACAATGCCTAGAGAAAGAGCATAGATCTCTAGGAAAGAGTGCAGGCTTAGGGAAAGGATAGGTGCCTAAGAGGGAGCGTAGACCTAGAGAAAAAGAATAGGTCCCTACAAGAGGGTTAAGTCCCTAGGAAAGAGGGTTAAGTCCCTAGGGCAGAGCTCAGCAGGACCCAAAGCTACTAACTCAATCTCTTCCCCCTGGTCAAAAACCCTTCCAAAAAAGGAAGGCCTCTCTGGGGAGGAATACATTGGCTAAGCCCCACCTCTCTGCCAGGTGTCTCCATTAGGAGCGGAATGGACAGGCTGCCTTAACACTCATCCTTTCAGTGAGGCTCATGGCATCCCGATGATGCTCTGAGCAAACCCCTTGGCAGTTCTCCCTCAGGCCTTTCCTTCCCTGATTAACCTCCCCTTCCCCTCAAAAGCATGCCTCAAATCGCTGCGAATTAGAAACATCCAAATAATGTCAGTGCAGAGGCACTGGTATTCAAGCAACAGGACTAACGCACGCTAACAGAGATGTTTCTTCCTACAAGGCAGCACAGTAACTTTCTTGGGCAATCGCAGTGGATAATCTCTCCCAAGCATTGCTACTCCACTCACCATCTACTGGTGTAGGAAAGGGCTCAGAAGTTTCAGCAAGTTCCACAATATTTTCATATATAGTATTAATAACATTCGACTTTAAACAGAGAAAGCACAGTCACAGTACTTTATGGGTGAAAGGACTTAATACAAAGCAGCTATATTAATGCAAGACACAGTTAATTCATCTCCCTAAAACAGATGGTTGTAACATTTTTGGACACCTTGTTCCTATTTCCTCTCTGTTGTATAGTGGAGACTTCACTTTGTTGTTACTTCTTTCCGCAGTTATCTGAACATTCATAAGCAGGGAGCATTGTGCAAGAAACAGGCTCATCCAAAACATCAGTGTGACTTCCCCTCAGCTTCAGCCTGACATTTGCTTTTTGTTACCTTGGCTAGCTTTAAGCTGCAAAATCTCCCCATTTTTGCCAGCTGCTCAGTAATCCAAGAGAAGGACCCCTATATGCCAAGCCATCAGGACGCACGGCTCATGGGCACAGCTTTATACCCTCCAAATTTAGAGCTGGACTTTGGTCCGCTGGCATAACTTTTAAACATTCGGCAACTGCTCTAAATTAGGAAACTGCTCCAGAAATGCTCCTAAAGCTGTTTTGCATCTACTGGGAATTCCCTTTAGATTTCTAAGAGAGGGAATAGCTGCTATCAGTATACTGTCCTCACCATTTCTGCGGCTCGAAAAGACACCCATGAAATCTTCACAGCGGCCAGATCTCTCGCAGGTAAAATTCACACTGTGAGAATTTGGCCCCAGTGGTCTCAGGCTCATTCCGTGAAATGACTCAGATTCCTTACACAGAAATCTGGGGATCTGAGGTGCCCGACAGTGATTTTCAAAATATCAGACTCAAGTCTTAGC